>BQNB010035914.1:0-50510 GCA_026074375.1 Tanacetum coccineum | reverse complement strand
ACTTACAATTGCATTAAAACCTTAACTCGAACAGGCTAAAGGCATCAATTATCTTAGGTACCAAAGGTGGGTACCTGATTATATTCTAAGGCTTATAATTCTCTTAATTTAGTGGACTAGGTTGTGCTAGTTATAATGTCAATACGGGTGGATTTGCCTTACTAAGAGCATTTTTTTATATTGAAAACATATATTAATTTTGAAATTTGAATTAAAAATTTTGGCAGGGCAAACCTGGAGGGATATGATTAATTTTTCCTATTTGGCTCTCCTCCACACTTAAGTTGAACATTGCCCTCAATGTGATAACTGATAATAGAGATAAAATATGGAAAATTAAGGAAAACGGTACTTCTCGGGGCATAGAGAAATGTATGGTTGCGGTAGAGCTATCCTTTGAGCATACTTCATAATTTTTCATATGCTTAAGCTAAAATACCTGCATAAAAGTAAACACACAAAAGCACACAAAAAGAAAATATATATATTTTTTAGAAAAACTAAAGGATATTAGTAAAAGAATGGAGGAGGGACTCCTCCACACTTAAGTGAAGCACGGGTTGCCTTCCGAGAAGCGCTTAATTTTTTAGAGAGTCGTTAGCTAAACTCGTACTTCGGGAGTCATTCTTTTGGGGAAAAGGGAGTTACTGCTTCCCTTGCGTCATTGTCTTCCTCATGATATAGTTTGAGTCGATGGGCATTTACTATTAACGTCTTTCCATCTTTTCCATAGAGTTCAACATATCCGGATGGATATTGATATTTCACTATATATGGTCCTAACCATCGAGATCTAAGTTTTGATTGTTTAAATTTGTACTTCGAGTGAAAGAGTAAGACTTTATTTCCTTGTTTGAATTCTTTTCTCATTCTTAACTTTTTGTCATGCCAGACTTTGGTTCTTGCCTTATATAAATGGGAGTTTTCATAGGCTTGGTTTCTAAGTTCATTTAACTCATGCAACTGAAACATTCTTTTCTCACCAGCAACGATAAGATCAGGCTTGCAGTTTTTCAAAGCCCAGTATGCACGGTCTTCAATTTCGAATGGTTAGTGGCAGTTTTTCCATATATTAGTTTGTAGGGTGTGGTACCGGTAGGTGTTTTGTAGGCAGTGCGAAAAGCCCACAGAGCATCATCAAGTTTTCTTGACCAAATAGCAGGATTGTCTTTAACAGTTTTTTCAAGAATTCTGCTCTGTTCATGTTTTCAACTTGACCACTAGTCTGAGGATGATATGATGTGGAGAAACGGTGATTAACTCCATATCTTTTCATGGTTTTTTCCTTTATTTTGTTACAAAAGTGAGTTCCTCGATCGCTGATTAGAGCTTTGGGCATCATTGGTTGGTAAAGCCTGAGCTTTGGCCCATTTAGATACGTAATCTACAGCGACTAGAATGTATTCAAACTTATATGACTTCGGGAATGGTCCCATAAAGTCGATACCCCATATTTCAAAAATTTCACATACTTGAATGTTGTTTAAAGGCATCTCATCACGTTTTGATATATTTCATGTCTTTTGGCACGCCTCGCAAAGGCGAACTAGAGTATGAGCTTCTTTGATTATTGTCAGCCAGTAAAATCTTGAGTCAAGGACTTTTTTAGCAGTTATGTTGGGTCCATAATGTCCACCTGTCGGTCCGTGGTGACATTGATCTTAAATGGTTCGGGATTCTGGTCCAGATATACAGCGACTGATCATACCGTCCGAACATACTTTAAAAATGTAAGGCTCTTCCCAAAAGTAGTGTTTGAGGTCGGAGAAAAATTTATTCTTTTGTTGGTATGTCATCCCTTTTGGTATAATATCACCGACTAAATAGTTTGCAAAGTCTGCTAACCAAGGTTCATCTTTGGTGTTGATTTCCATCAAGGTTTCTCTAGAAAAATTGTCGTCGACTTCACTGTCATCGCTTGTTTCATCATTTTCAATTCGGGATAAATGGTCGGCTGCAACATTTTTTGTTCCTTTTCTGTCTTTGATTTCTATGTTGAATTCTTGTAGGAGTAAGATCCATCGAATAAGGCATGGGTTAACATCTTGCTTCTTGAATAAGTGCCTTAGGGCTGAATGATCAATGTGAACAATAGTTTTTGAGAGAATAAGATAAGATTTGAATTTGTCGAATGCAAAAACTACAGCCATAAGCTCTTTCTTGGTTACGGTGTATTTTTGTTGAGCTGGATTAAGAATTTTACTTGCGAAGTAGATTGGGTGAAAAAAATGCATTATCTTGAATGATTTCATTCCAAGATCTCATGTCATGACGAAGCTCTTCCTTAAGGATTTTGTTTGGAAAAATTGTTTGTCCGGTTATTGTAATTGATTGACACTAGTACAAAAAATGGATTTGTCTACACCAAAAAAGTGTGACGATATACATATAGTCACACATGCGTTTTCGAATGTGTGTGACAAAAGGTCGCGCGACCGTAGAGTGTTTATGGTCACATTTTTGAGTTAGTGTCCGTATCCATTAAAAAACACTGACCAAAAGTGTTAATAAGTGTGACCGTAAACACTGTACAAGCACACAAAGCATTTTTTGTATATTTAGTCACATATAATTAAGCATAAAGTGGCCAAAAGTGTTAATAAGTGTGACCATATACTGTTTAAAGTGAAGAAATATGTATTTCATATGAGTATTGATCATCCAATGGCAATTTTATATTTGTGTGGCCTTTTGTAATATTTAAATTTATAATCATACAAAATGCAAATTACATAAATACAATAAATAATACTCAGAAATGTACTCAAATCCATAAATACAATAATCAAAAACCAAAATTTTCTAGATACATAAATAATACTCAAATTTATAATCATACAAAATGCAAATTACATATTCAGAAATGTACAAAATCCAACCGATTATACAAGTTTTAAATAATAATTGCATCTAATACAAAGTATACCAAATGCAACCAAGTCTTTACCAGAGAAGAAAAGTGCGAGTTTGATGCACATAGTGTCCAAGTATTAACAGCCTGCACATCCATATCTTTCTTCATTTCTTCCTTGACTTCTTTATTCATTGTCAACTCTTGAGAATGAAGTTTTTATTCATACTACTCCGTAATGCCTTTACAACACTTCAACCTAAAAAAACCAAATGGATGTTGAATAAGTGGTGGTCACAATGCTTATGTACATAGAAAGTACTAGGAACACATATTACTACATAGGTTTTTTTAAATGATAGCTGCCAAACACTCAAATAGATATATACTAGATTCAAGGCCCGTGTGATGGGCGGCTAGCTGTAAGTTTATTTAGGGAAAACATATATGAAGGAAATAACAATTGAGAATTACATGTGTCTTCGTAGATACAAAATAAAAATAACTTAACTTCCGAATGTCTATTATTACACAATGACTTTCAAATTGTATATAAAAAGGACGTGGAGGGAGAAAGCGAACCTTAATTATTGACAGATGAATGGCACCAAAGCACATAGGACAGGGCTCACATGAGGCGTATATCTCACAGTCTGAAAGCTCAATTTGGTTTAACTTTTTACATGCCTGAGACAAACATACACAACGATTAGAAAGAGGAAGATGATGACTTTTTACCAAAATATCATGAACAATAAACATAAGGTTTCTAACCTCTCTTATAGCAGTAACTTCAGCACGTGCAGTTGGGTCGGTGTGGTTTAGAACCATGTTATGGCAACTCACAACAATTTCAACATTACGAACAACGACTGCACCAAATGGACCTCCATCTCCATTATCAACTCCTTTGTACGCTTCTTCAACCGCTCTTGTCAAGAACTTGTGGTCTCTATCTTACACAACTGCATAATCATATCGATAACCAGAAAATAATACGTAACTTACTGAAATATGACACCTGATACTTGAAATCCAACAACTATTTACCCAAAATTACCATAAAACCACAAGTATAACCACTTTTTACTCAAAAAAACTAAGATTGATCTTTATAATTGTCATGATAACCGGTTTAGACGCACATCCAAACATCCCCTATCTTACTAAATTTGTAAAAACAAAATTTAAGTTCCAAAAAGTATAAAAGCAGGGGAGCACGAGTACATTTTTCATATACAAGCCATATCTGATTCAGAATCATCAGTTTATTGGGAACAAAATAGTCTGTAGTGGATAACGAAGAAGGAACTCTACTCAATTCTTATAAGAGGGTTCCTAATTGACCATGGTCAACATGTGTGTTTTATTTTTGATAACATTACATTATCTCGAGTCTGGACACATGCATCACCTAACACGCAAAAACCTTACTTGGATTATTCGCCAGAAAATTTGTTTAAGGTTGCATGATAACAACTTATCACTATTTGTTTAGTCATGAACAATACAATTAAGCATAAAGTTGCTAAAAAAAAAAAAAAAAAAAGGGGTGGGGGGGGTTATTTTTTTTTTATTAAAAAAAAAAAAATGGTGTGGGACATAATGCGTTTAATAGTGAATCAATATGTATTTTGTGTGACTATTGATCATCCAATGGCCGACATGAATTTATGTTTGTTGGCCGTTTTGTTAATATTTAGTCATACAAAGCAGTTTAGTTGTGGGTATTATTCACATACAATTAAGCATAATGGCCAAAAAGTAGTTAATAAGTTGTCCATATGCTGTTTAAAAGTGAAGAAACGTTTATTTATTTGTTTGACTATTGTTCATACTAATGCCACATGAATTTTTATTATCTGTGTGGCCTTTTGAAATCTTAATAGTCACACAAACCATGTTTGTTCTATGGTATTAGTCACATACAATTAATGCATACAGTGCCAAAAAGTGTAATGAAGTGTAGATCAAATGCTGTTTAAAGTGAAAGAAATGTGTATTATGTGTGACTATTGTCATCCAAATTGCGACATGATTTTATGTTTTGTGTGACCTTGTTGTAATATAGTCACACAAAGCATGTTTGTTTTGGGTTATGTTAGTCACATATAATTAAGCAAAAGGTGGTCAAAATGTTAATAAGTGTGACCATAATGCTGTTTAAAGTGAAGAAATGTGTATTTGTGTGACTAAAACTATTGTTTCATTACCACTGGCCACATGATTTTATGTTTGTATGACCTTTTGTAAAAATTTAGTCCACACAAAGGATGTTTGTTTTTAGGTATTTAAGTCACATACAATTAAGCATAAGTGGGCCAAAATTGTAATAAGTATCGACCATATCTGTTAAAAAGTGAATAAATATTATATTGGGTGTGCGACTAAATGTTCATTCCAAATGGGCCACATCATTTTATGTTAGTGTTGCCATTTTGTAATATTTATTCACACAAAGAATTAAGCAAGACAATAACCAAAAGTGTTAAATAATGTGACCATATTCATCTTTTAGTCACTTTTAAGAAAATCAATATCGTATCAAACAAAATTCAAATACAATAAAACTGGAATGTATAAAACTGAACCAAATATAAAATTGTAAGGTCGTACAGTAATAGAAATTTCACAATAATTTATGGACGTCTATGACCTTCTTCTTAAGCTTGCCTTTGCGTAGGATCACTATAGACGTAAACGTTTGTTTTGCGCTTCGTGTGTAATTTAGTGCAGTTTGTTCTCAAACATTCATTTGTATGGTACTTGAGTGTTGCCTTTAGGAAACAAAAGAAGTCGCGTGTATCAAACACAGAATTTAAATATGAAGAATTTATATTTTAAATGTTAGGTGTGATAAAAAACAGTATGTACCTTTGGATTCGAAAACCACTGATCCTTTTGCCATGCAAAAAAAACCACCTATTGCATCCTTAACTGTTTTGAAACCGTATTTCCTACATCTTGTAATGCATCTGCATCACTAAAGAGTATCAATGACACATTGTAGCAATCTTTTTGGAGTTCTTTGTTAAAAGCATCTTGCTTCATTAGACTTGAAACGGTACCCAAGCAATAATAGTTGATTTTTTTATTAAGTGCCACAGTATGCACTTAATTGTCCAAAAAATGATTTGTTTGCATGTATTTATCAGAAATTAATTAAACAAAAGAATATATGAACATGTTGAAATACATACTTGTGGTAGTACTAGTAGTGGAGACACATTTTCATGTGATTGGGAATCTTGACGTGAAGAATCCTTTCGTATTGATCTAGTCATTTTCTTAGATCCGACAGATTTAACAGTTTCACAAGGGGATGTTTTATTACTTACCTTTGTTTCCATTTCCTTTTCCAAGTTGCAAGTCCATTAGACTTTCGAATGCTCGCGTCATTCTCACATCCAACAACAGTTGTTCTGCCCTCCTCATCAGCGCTGCTATTTATAGGATTAATGTCCACCGAAGACACCTACAATATAAATTAAGAAATGCATAGACTCATCAGTTTAGGATCAGTGCCTGCCATCTATAGTGTTGGAATTTAAAAGTCTTCTTGATGATGTTTGGATTACTGCTGCTCATGTTTGAAGTTAATGCTGCTTGGTTGATTTAATGCTGCTAGTGAACTTCAAAGAAAAATATGCTAAGTGTTTACTACTGCTAGTACAAAGTTAGTACTGCTAGTGAATATATTAGTACTGCTCATGGTTAAGACTGCTCAGAGAAGTTAATGCTGCTGAAGAAGTTAATACTGCTAGTGTATAAGTTAGTACTGTTTGTTAGTTAGTACTGCTTAGTGTATAAGTTAGTGTTGTTAGTGTTAATTAGAAAATGAAATTGTTAACAACATAAAAAAATGTCTTACATTTGGTGGTGTCAATTGAGTTGACATTGACTGCAACTGCCCCCTTGTGCAGCCAACTGATTCTTCAGTTTAGTAACCATTCCCTCTGTTTGTGACATCTTGTTGGACAAATTCTGGATTAATAGTTCTTTTTCTTGACGTTCGCGTCTCTCATTATCAAGTTGACTTTGAAGTAACAAAATTCTTTCATCAGATGCTTGTCTGCTTCGAGGAAGATCAAAATACCTCTTGTATGTAACTCCACTTCCCACTCCTCTTGCGCAAAAACCTCGCTTTTCCTTACCTATACAACTGTCATGGCATCAGTGCCATGATCAACCTTCAAGGTTCCTTCTTTGATCTTGTCTACCAGTTACTTTTCTGCAACATAATATTGGGAAATAGGTTATTATACGAAAATGAACATAATAATAAAATTTTAAGTCAAACTTACAAGTTTATCTCCTACTAATCTAATCTTATCATCTGGATATTCTCCGTCTTTGTTTACCTTTCCTTTCAACCATAGTGTACCACGCACGGGTTCTTCGTCTGGTTCAATTTCTTTTTTCATATCTTGATGAAAATCTTAAATACATACACATGTAAGTTAAACCAATATAAACGAAAGTATGATGCTATTAAAATGCAATGTGTCAAATGTGTAAATCTTACCATTTTTCTTTACACCAGTGCGTACCACCTCGTCCCATTGTATGCTGATAAACAACCTTGGAACCTCCATTTAGCTGCACTTATTTAAACCTTGCAACACAAATCATAAGCGTTTAAGATGTATTAATGTTGCTAGTATAGAACTAAATATATGTTGGAAACACAAAATAATGAAAGAATATGGACTTAAATAAAAATGACTATTTAAAACCTTTATAATTCCTCGTTGGCCGTGTACTTTACAAAACTGACCTCATATTCTTTTGCTTGGTAAAATATAGCACTATACTTCGCCGGGACATCATTTAGTTTTGAAATGTGTAATTTTTGGTTGGTCAATATGTATGTTTGATCTCAATTCCTTCGAAATATTCCTTAGAAAGTTAGATCCAAGAACTGATTCCATTACCAAGCTTTCTGACTGTCGAAGTCAACATCAAAAATCGCTAGCAAATATTAACACAATGTTTGTTAATTAAGTTGAATAAATGTAAATGCAGGAGCGAAAACTTATGTAGTACTAGGTTTAAAAATAGTATATGTGTACCGTGATTTCATCACATAGTTTATTTCTTGCTTCTGAATCCACCTTCTTTCAGGATAGAATTTTTAAACCTATATGCTCACGAACCATGTCTTCTAAAAAACTCGAAAACAATGCTCTATGTTTTCCTGATATCCTATTAAACGCATCAAAGGTTACACTAAGCTTTATTCCATCGGGTTTTCCATATTTCCTACGAAACTTATATAACCTGGTTATGCCCCTCTTAACTACATTTCCATTTGAATGGTTGTTTTCATCATCCTCCGGCACCTCATCAAAATACTCCTCTGATTGATATCCTAAATCATCATTTTCATTATCATTATCATAATTAACCAAAGGATCTTGATCATCAATGGCTTGAGTTTCCGTGATTCTTCAGCAGGAATGTGTAACAGAAAATAAGTAAACTTGATAATTAATTGTGTGAAAAGAGTTTTTATTGTTCTGTTTAGGTTGAAGCCTGATTTTTTAGAGATAAAATAGGGTTTATTATGAAATAAGGAAACCAAAAACCGTTCAGAATTAACTTCCTAGGTGATTTTTAAAATTTTGGCTGCAATTTTTTGGCTCCAAAATGATAATTAAAAAAATTTAAATTTTTTAAAATTCAAACATTTTTGAAATATTGACAACTTGACATTAATCATTTAAATTTGGCTCAAAAGATGCAATTTTTTATCATTAAAAAGGAACAGACTCGTGATAATTAACAATTTAATTTTTTTCTTAAAAATAAAATTTTATGACAATTAACATATTAAAAAGTGGTAATCTTACATGGTTATACTCATCTATATAGTCAGAAAACCAATTGATTCTACCAAAATTCAATCTGTGCAACAACACTTCTGAATAAACCTGCCAAAGTTAATAAGAACAAGTTACTTACCTACATAATACTAGTGCCAAAGTTAATAAGAACAAGTTACTTACCTGCCAAAAACTAGAAATGGCATTCCCAACTGCAATTCGGATTAAACACATAGGGGCTTCACATACCAGTGCAAAGGCTACATGGCCAAATATGAGACACGGCCATAATCCACAACAATCTATCACATATACCTGGGTACAAGTTTTCTATCTAATGGCACACAAGTACCCATACCTAGTTCCATCATCAATTCACTACAGCAAAACAAGAAACCAAACCCAATAGCACATCCACAGCCACTACAGAAAGACACAAAGGGGCTTCACATTTAAAGGACAACTGCAATTCGGAATAAACAAAAACCAGAAACGACATTCAACAACGCAACCTCAAACAACAACTAAGGCTCATCAATGACAAAGCACACAACAATATTCAAACGCACAAAAAACGCATATACTCATGACTAACGTATTACTAACAGCTTCATAACCAGACATAATCCCATTAACAACAAAATAATGTACAATAAAACCATAAACATAACATTCCATTCCATTCAAAGATCTTCCAAAACATACATATATGATCCATAATTAACATCATCATCATAAACCCATAATTAACCTAATCATAAACCCAACTAACAGCATACCCTACCAAAATACTAAACAACCACAAAACATAAACAAACCAGACAAAAGAAACCCAAACCTGCCCTAATTAACCATCATTGCCTTCAGCCTCCAACATCTCCAAATCAATCTCTTTACCATGAATCTTCTCCTCAACAACAACAATCAACCTATTGAAATCAACCACATTATCCTCCTCATCACGCCTGTCATCCCGGAGTTCCATCACAAGGTCAAACACTTCCTCATAATCACTAGAAGCTTCCAACTCCGTAATTAATGCGTTCAACTGACTGATAAGATTCATTGAGGTCCTAATTTCATCACGCATACGAGCAATGACCCGACGATGATCGGTAATTTGTTGCTCAATGAAGATCTTCAGATACTTCAGTGGTGATCTCTCTCCACTGATATCAATCAGGTCATCAATGACCCTTCTGGCAACAAGGTTGTTTCTACCACCATGAGCAGCCATTGCTAAACAAAATAGTATTGGGAGAAAAGATAAGTGGTTTGGGAAAATATTGAGATGGGGATATATTTATAGCACAATGAAGTAGTGGAGAACAGAGTTCCACCATCATTGCACATACAGTATCGACGGCGTCTCGAGAAGTGACAGTCAAGTGGTAGAAAGTTCAATATTAATTATCGATTCCCTACTATACCTAAACTAAACCCTCACACTCCAAAACCAAAACAAACTAAACCCCTTAACTCACACTTTTTCACAAAAATAAACGCTCCCCTAAACACAATATCTTCTAATAAAAAATTTAAAAAATTTAAATTTAAATTAAAATTTTAGAAACTTTTAGAAAATTTTAGAAAATTTAGAAATTAAAAATGTTATAAAAAGCTACAAAATTTAAATTAAAACTTCTATAAATTTAATAAAAAAATAGCAATCAAAATTTACAAAAAACTCAACCCGATGATTCCAATTTCGTTAAGTAATTTTTTTAACAATTATACGTTTCACACAGACACTATAAGCCACTACAACCCAATGCATATGACCTAGGGGTGTTCAAACTAAACCCTCACGATTGTTGTAATACTTTTATTGCATAACGACTTTTTAGCTCCTAATGTGAACATTTCTAAAAATCTATGTGTGAAAATTGATTAATGTGATCGTAATCTATAAACACGAGTCGATATTATATGTTATTAGTTATATTGAATAATTTGAATGCAATTATTTAACGAAACTTACGTTTTAAATGTCCTTTTAAATCACAATGTCATTTAATTTTACTAGAAAGACATTTCATGTACATTGTTTATACGGTTAAACTCGATTGAACGTCAAAAATGGTTAACCGTGACCCGAACCGCCGGTAACCACTCACTTCGGGTACCCGCACGTCCGGTTACCCGCGTAGTACGGTTCTATTTCAGATAGTAAAATTAATTACCCGTCTCATGACGGATAGCTTAAATCTCCCAACAAACCGAACCGAACCACCTAGTGAACACCCTTAATTTGACCCATATGATGTCAAATAAACATTAATGAATGTGACCAGTGATAACCTAATGCACATGACCCATGACCCATTTGAAATGACCATATCACCGGTCATGCATGGGTTCCAATACACTATAAATACGCCACTAAAACCCCTGCACATGAACCCTAGATCCATGTTAATTACCCATTATCGATCACCAGTCATGTGTATGTCGATAACATGACACTATAAGCCACTATAACCCAATGCACATGACCCATGACCCATGTTAATTACCCATTGTCACCAGTCATGGATGTGTCATAACATGACACTCTAAGCAACTACAACCCAATGCATATGACCCATATGATGTCAAATACCCATTAATAAATGTAACCAGTGATAACCTAATGCACATGACCCATGACCCATGTAAATTAGCCATTACCAACCGGTCATGCATAGGTTTCCTATTAAACTATAAGGCCACTACAACCCTATCAACATGACCCAAACCCATTTTAATTACCCAATGTCAATCTACCATCATGTAATTGGTCGATAACATATACTATAAGCGACACTATAAGCACAATTTCACATGACCCATGACCCATGTTAATGTACCCATTGTCACCAGGTCATCAATGGATGAATATAAGATCAATGGCACTAACTAAGTACTACAACCCAATTGCATATTGACCCCTAGAAGCAAATACCCATTAATAAAATAGACCATATAACCTAATGCACATGACCCATGTCCCATGTGAATTAGCCATTATCATCGTCATAATAGCATATGGTTTCCATTAACTATTAAGCCCCACACAAACCCAATTGCCACATTGAACCCATGTTAATTACCCATTGTCATCACGCCGTCATGTAAAGATTAAGTCGATAACATGACACTATAAGCCACTACAACCCAATGCACATGACCCATGACCTATGTTAATTACCCATTGTCACCAGTTATAGATGTGTCGTAACATGATAGTCTAAGCAACTATAACCCAATGCATATGACCTATATGATGTCAAATACCTATTAATGAATATGACCAGTGATAACCTAATGCACATGACCCATGAACCATGTGAATTAGCCATTATCACCGGTCATGCATGGGTTCCATTACACTATAAGCCACTACAACCTAATGCACATGGGTTTACACTATAAGCCCACTAAACGACAAAATAGCCGAAAATGGCAATCCGATTACTCACCAATTAATCCCACCTAGAACGATTACAAGCTACAGGGAGGTCGACCGCCCGATTATGGATTCGTGATTTTTTCAACCTTTGCTACTATTTCTTTAATTTTTTTGTAAACAAGTAACAAAACTTTTATTTACGACTATTATCATTGCTAAAGGTATTTTCCCGATTAATCCGGCCTACAACGATGTACAAGCTACAGGGAGGTTGACTGCCCGGCTATCGATTCATGATTTTTTCAACCTTTGCTACTAGTTTGTTAAATTTTTTGTAAACAAGTAACAAAACTTTTATTCACGACTATTATCGTGGCTAAAGGTATTTTACCTCTAATATTTTCGTGAAATATTTCGTAAAATTCGTAAAATACTTTTAGTCACATGACTAAATGTTCCCCCCCAAAAATTTCATGAATCCTATTCCAAATTAATCACACAAACAACTCCTCCTGTCACCGCCACAACTCCCTCTCATCTCACCACAAATCCCGTCACCACCACAGCTCTCATCACGTCACTCTCCCGTCATAAACCCACTACTACCATCACCACTAGTAAGTATTGGTATGTTTATTTTGTACACATCATTTTAAAAGAATCGTATTTATGATTCTGTAATTGAAAATGTCTTGAGTATGCTGTAATTGAACATTTGTTTTGAGATTTCCTCTTGTAAATTATGTAAATTTCTTGGTAAAATTAGCTAGTTAATTGGTTAAAATATATAAGTAACCCTATTAATTGCAACTAAAAACTGTTCTTAAGTAAATGACAAGTTACCAGACCCTGTTCTTATATTTTGAGTTTATATTGGTTTTTGTTGGCAAATTGAGGTATACTTGCCATTTCTTAATTGATTTCAAGTATATTGTATCACATTGTTTGAGTTGTTGGAAAACCCCCTACTTGAATCCTCTATAACGCCTCACCAGACCTTAAAACTAACGATGGGGTGACCTGCAGGGACTACAAACACAAAGCTCCTGCTCCTGGAAGATTGCTGCTTGGATAAGTGGGACATATTTATAAACATGGACAAGTCTTGGATGGGAACTAATAGGACCAACAAATCTTATGTTGATAGAGTAGCAGTGTTTATTGATCATGCAGCACATAACTTATAGAAGATGGGGAATATTGACCTACGAGTTAATAAACAACATCTTTTAATGCCATGTCTATGTACTAAATGTTTAAACCACATAGAGCATAAAGTGGAGGAAGTGCAGTTCCATTTATTCAGAAATGGGATTGATCTAAGCTACACAAACTGAACTAGACATGGAGAAAAGGATGAGCCAATAGCACGCCCTAAAAAGTATTTATGTACATTGTATATGATCCTAGCTACGAACAGGATACTAATGATAGGTATGTGATTCCTAATATTATGCTTAATTGTTATAAGATACTTTAAGGGAGACTAGCACGTTTACAACCTAAAGGCTCTATTCACAAACAAGGAAAATTTAACCCACTACAAACATATATGTTATACTTTTCAAAGTCCAAACCATTAAGTGCAAAACATGAGTTTGTAGATAAATTACGAAAGCAAAATGATTTGAACGTCTTACTTATATATGTTATGGGGCCAGTACGTAGTTAAATCACACTTGAAACCCAAGCTTCTTTTACATTCAAGTGCACCTACAACTAAAATAGATTATTGCAGGACTTTATCCCCATCAAACCAAGCTATAACTGACTCGTGTGGGCTGCTGCAGATCAACGATAACCTCATCAAGATAAGAGCAAAACCTAAACAGAGTATAAGCCTCTAGAAGAAGCACTAAACAACAATTAACTTGAACACGCACTAAACAACACTTGAATAGGCCAAGTAAACCCTTTTAGTATAACTTGAGTATTTACAACTAACCCGTCTAAGTTTACTCCTAAGGGGGTGTTTGATTCGGCTTATGTAGCATAAGCCTATTTGGGCTTGTATTTCATAAGCTCTACTTTTTTAGCTTATTTTGAGACTTGTAAGCTTACATAAGTTTATTATGATATGATAAACTTATATAAGCCCATAAGTCTCAAAATAAGCCAGAAAATTGGGGCTTATGAAATATAAGCCCAAATGAGCCTATGTTTTATAAGCCGACACAAACACCCCCTAATTCTAACAATACATTATGATTATGAAATTAGCTTTAACTAAAAAAGAGAAGGGTTAAACAAATCAAATGACTTAATGGATTAAAATTCATTCAAAGTATTCGTTTTACCTATACAAGATGAAATGGCTGGTTTAACTAGTGAAGATACTTTCTTCCACAACAACTCGAAGCTGGAAAAAAAATTGAAGATTTAATAAACAAAGTAAACCAATTAATACATGTATATTAACATATAAGAAGATATAATTTGACTAAAATCGAGCAGTAATTTCAACCCTAGCTATTGGGTTTCATAATAATAGGCTTTTTGAATCTAAAATATTGTTTTAATTATTAATAAGATACATCATAGCACAAGAATCACATAGATAATTAAGAAAAACATCTTAAAATGGCCTTCAATATCACTTCAGGGCTAAAACCCGATATTAATCATACCTTGAATTGCGAGTTAATGACAAAATTGCGAGTTAATGTTAACATACTCATTTGTGGTGAATTTAGAAGGAACTCGTAGGGAAGAAGCAAAGATAAAATGGTTTAGCTTTTTGTTTCAGCAACTGCAAATGAAAGAAAGAAAAGGGGGCGGGAGTTGGAGGCATAAGTGTTAGGGTTTTATTTTTTTGTCCAAAGAGGGATGAGAAACTAAAGCTGGAGGTTAAATTTTCATTAATTTTTTTGGTGTTTAATATTAAATATTAGAGGCGGCAATTCCTGACGCGACACGAAACCCGACTTGAAACCGACATGAAAATTAATAGGTTCGGGTTGAGCCTAAATAGTTTTGGGTCAGGTTTGGGTCGACCAATCTAACGCGTTTATTAAATTAAGCGATTTAAATTATAAATTATTTATATTTTGTTATACGGGTTAAATGATTTAAATTGATCGACCCACAAATCCGTTTAACATGTTTAACACGTGTAATGTGTCAATTTTTTTATATATATATACAACGGGTTAAATGGGTCAACCTGATACCCGTTTAACCTATTCAACTCATTTAACCTAATTAACCCGCCAACCCAATTATATATACGGGTTAAATGGGTCAGGTTTGGGTTATGTATAAACAGGTTAGGGTTGACATAGTTAACTTGATTATTTAAATAGGTCAAGTTCGGGTTGGAGGTTTTTGACCCGCCAACCTGTCAACCCGAACTGAATTGCTACCCATAGTAAATATGAGGATGTGTTCGGTGACCGTGTGTTTTTTCTGTTTTTTTAACCATGTTTTTTACCTTTTTGCCGAATAATCCCCGATGTTCGTGCATTACGACGAAGCTATTTGTGACTTTATATTATGGTTATCATTTGTCGTATATGTGTTTAATGAATAATATTCGGTGTTTGCGTAAGTAAAATGTATATACCAATACAAGATATCGATGAAACAAATACGTTTCTAATATGCATCATATAAAAAGAGAATTTGTCAAATATGCGCTAACATTTAGTGCAAGGATTCCCGTGAGACCAGGTGTCCCCATTTAGTAAGAGAGTTAAGCGGAGATCTCACTGGAGGTTGTCACTTAATAGTAACAACTAATCCCCACGGGAATCTTGCATTTGAAGTTAACAATTCCAAAAGGTAGTGAATGTCCCGTCTCTGGTGACAAAGCGCACATCACTATACAAAAAAACGTACATCGCTAATTAGCAAATTTTATACTCCCATCACCAAGCTATGGACAAAGCGCAATCTACTTATAGTGTCATGTTATGACACATCCATGACTGGTAACAATGGGTAATTAACATGGGTCATGGGTCATGTGCATTGGGTTGTAGTAGCTTATAGTGTTATGGACCCATGCATTACCGGTGACAATAGCTAATTCACATGGGTCATAGGTCATGTGGATTAGGTTATCATTGGTCACATTAATTTAACCCCTAAGTGTAACCAATAACCTATATCCTTTAACCCGTAATAGTTGACTGGCGCGTGTAAAGCGGTCGGTAATAAATTACCGTTTAGAGATAAAATTACTTTAGGAAAATTAATAACTATTAGTCCGAGGTCGTATCCTCGAAGAGAGTTGAATAGAGGTTTACCATTTAGCTTTATAAAATCTAATTAAGCTCTAACGCAAATGTCTAGCTTATTTAACCCTTAAACTCCACGCCTTACAGTAGGGCTGAGCATACGGACCGGTCGACTGGACCGGACCGAACGTATTTTGGTTCGGTCCTCGGTCCGACATTTTGGACCATTTCGGTCTTCGATCCGGTCGGTCCGGTCTGGTCCGGTCCAGTCGGTCATACCAAAAAACCCGAACATTATGCCTTGTAGGACCGGACCGAAGACCGAACCGGACCGAGCCGACTCAGACCGGATCGTACCATTTCTGTCCGGTCCTTGATACGGCGTTTTAGACCAATTCGGTCTCGGTCTTGGCTGGTCCGGTCCGGTTTTGGACCGATGCTCACCCCTACCTTAGAGAAAGTGAAGTGAGACAAACACAAAACTAAGCAAATATTAAGCATTAGATAATAAGCAATAAGCTAGCTTAATGATAAGCTAATCTAAAAACTACTATTTTTATTAATTAAAATTGTAAAATTTTATAAACTAAAACTATATTTAATAATGAAAACTTTAATAAAATAAATTTAGCTTAAAAATAAGTTGCACCGAAAAAGCTTTAAACCAAATAAGCTACACCTTATTTAGTTTTGGTAAATTCGAAATTTTATAAGTGAAACAAGTTGAAAATAAGCAGAGGGAGAAAAAGCCACGGTTTAATAAGCAGTTTCTATAAGCACTCTTTAAGCTACTAGCCAAAAACAATGAAGCTTAAACTTATATATTACAAAGAAAATGCATTACATTAACAAATAGGTTACTCTGGCAAGATGGTAATCCGCTTGACTTTCATAAGGGAGGTCGCGGGTTCGATTCTCGCTGGGGTGTAAACCCCTTTTTAATTTTCTTGTTATGAATATATTGGTCATATCCAATTTCACATTTTGCTCTAAGTAATAGCCACATGAATACTTCACGATGTGACAGTTATGAATATATTGGTCACATATAATGTTAGGAATTAAGGGCTTCTACAAAGTTTATACTGTTGGTTCAACTTAGTACTGCCAAGCTTAAATAGTTTGTACTGCTCAGATTATAACTACCAGTACTAACTGGTTAGTACTGCCAGTGTAAAAGTTAGTACTACCAGTACTAACTTAATACTGCTGAAGAGAAGTTAACACTGTTGCATGAAGATTAGGACTGATGAAGAGTTAAACGCGTTTTGTGATATGTATGGACTTATTCTGTATATATCTTATATAGTTAGAAGATATATTATTATCTTGTAAAAGTTTAGAAGATTTGAAGTTATCTTGTAAAAGACTCCTTGGTGTATAAAAGGAGATCCTAGGTTATGGTTTTATCACATCACATCACATCAGTCTTTCATAGTATTCATAGCTTCAAGGTTGTAAACCCTAACACTGTAAAAGAGTGTTCGTATTAATATATTAAAGCTTATTGTTTTGGTTGTATTTCTGTGTCTCAAACATATTTTTTTCTTTATTCTTCTTAGGGTATAAACTAGATTCCGCATAATTTATATCATACACTCAAAGTTTCAGTCTTAGTGCCTTTGGATTTATCCAAGGATACTAAACCTTACATCAAGCTTAGGAGTTCAAGATCCTTTCACTAGGACCATCAAGATATATTCACCTTAAATATGGCCATAAACATAATTTAGTCACATATTTGTGATAAGTTGTGGCTATTGTAAAGGCATATAGTCACATGATCGTGCATAGAAGTAAACGTGACTATACACATTAGCTTTTGGCAAGCTAACACAAAATAAACTTTAAACACACATGTTAAGTTACGCGACCATATGTACTGGATAAAGTGACCAAAAGTGTTAATAAGTGTGACCATATACTCTTTAAAGTGAAGAAATGTGTATTTTGTGTGACTATTGATCATCCAGTGGCCACATGAATTTTATATGTTTGTGTGGCCTTTTGTAATATTTAGTCACACAAAACATGTTTGTTTTGGGTATTTAGTCACATACAATTAAGCATAAAGTGGCCAAAAGTGTTAATAAGTGTGACTATATGTTATTTAAAGTGAAGAAATGTGTATTTTGTGTGACTATTGTTCATCCAATGGCCACATGAATTTTATGTTTGTGTGGTCTTTTGTAATATTTAGTCACACAAAACATATTTTTTATATTTAGTCACATACAATTAAGCATGAAGTGACCAAAAGTGTTAATAAGTGTGACCATATATTATTTAAAGCGATAAATGTGTAATTTGTGTGACTATTGATCATCCAATAGCCACATGAGGAAATAGAGACCATCAGTTTGGATCACTTATACAACAACTTGAAGATATATGAACCTAAACTTATAGGATCATCAAGTACAAGCCAAAATCCATAAAATGTAGCTTTTGTGTTTACAGGATCATCAAGTACAAGCCAAAATCTACAAAATATGGCTTTTGTGTCCTCCAACAGCAATAGCAGCACAAATGAAGCAGATAACACTACTTATGGAGTTAGTGTTGCTTATACTCAAAGTAATCATGTTAACTCTACATCTATAGATAACCTTAGTGATACTGTGATCTGTGCTTTCCTAGCAAGTCAGCCCAATTCTCCTCAAGTTACAAGAGAGGATCTTGAATAAATTGATCCTGATAACCTCAAAGAAATGGATTTACACTGGGAGATGGCCATGCTAACAATCAGAGCAAGAAGGTTCATCAAGAGAACAGGCAGGAAGCTGGATATAAATGGTCAAAGAATTGGATTTGACAGGTCAAAAGTGGAGTGCTACAATTGTCATAAAAATGGTCACTTTGCAAGAGAATGTAGAGCTCCAAGGAATCAGGAGAACAAAGGAAGAGAGAATGGTAAAAGAACTGTCATAGTGGAAACTCCCACTGAAAATGCCTTGATTGCTTAAGATGGAATTGGAGGATATGATTGAAGCTACCAAGCTGAAGAAGAGCATCCTACAAACTTTGCATTGATGGCATTTACATCTTCAGGAAGTTCTTCCAACTCATATTCTGAGGTAGATTCTTGTTCTAAAACATGTGTAAAAGCTTATGCTACTCTTAAAGAACAATATGACAATTTGAATTCAGATTACAATAAGTCTCAATTTAGTTTAGTATCTTATAAAGCAGGTTTAGAGTCAGTAGAAGCTAGACTAACTCACTATAAGAAAAATAATGTTGTGTTTGAAGAGAGCATTAATGTTTTAAAACTTAAAGTTAGACTAAGAGATAATGCCTTAGTTGAATTCAAAAAGAAATTGGAAAAGCAGATAAAGAGAGAGATGAGTTAAAACTAACATTAGAGAAGTTTCAAAATTCATCTAAATCTTTAAACAATTTGCTGGAAAGTCAAGTTAGTGACAAGTTTAAAACTGGACTGGGATATAATGCAGCTTCTTCTACTGCAGCTTCTCCTGCAGTAGAAAATTTTGTAAATTCATCTGAGATGTTAGAAAATCAGAAGTATAATAAGTCCAAATCTGATAAGGGATATCATGCAGTTCCCCACCTTATACAGGGAACTTCATTCCCTCCAAACCTGATCTAATGTTTATGGATGAAATAGTTAAAAGTGAGAATATGGATGTTATTACTGTTTTTACACCTAGTAATGTTAAGAAAGTTGAGTCAAATCATGAGTCTACTAATGTAAAAAATAATGGTGATGCAGTAAAACCTAAAACTGATAGGAAGAACAGATTTAGACCTCCAGTCATTGAGGATTGGAATTCTGATGATGATAGTGAGGTAGAATTTATACCTAATGTTGAGGATAAAACTGTTATACCTAGCACTGAAAAGATAAAATTTGTTAAGTCTGCTAGGGAAACAATAGAGAAGGTAGAAACATCTAAACAAAACAAACACTATCCTAGATGGAACTAAAGAAACTAGAACAATCTTATGTCCCAAAGACTAGGAAGTGACTTTAAAATGATTAATAAAGCTTGTTTTATTTGTGGTAGTTTTGAGCATCTTCATTATGTGTGTGATAAAATGTTATAAAACCAGTGTGGAACAACTCAAGTAGTGTGAATCACAAGTACTTTGCAAATAAAATGACTCACCCTCACCCTAATAGAATATTTGTTCCACAAGCAGTATTAACCAGGTCTGGCAAAATTAATACTGCTGGTGCAAGTGTTAATACTGATGTCAGACTAATTAATACTGCTGGCTCAAAACCAACTATGAATCATCCTAGACCAATATCAAATGCTTACAAATAGGGATATTCACAAGTCATAAAGCCATTTAACAAGTATTCAGCAAACAAAAATAGTATTTTCAATAAAAAGGTTAATACTGTCAAGGTAAAAGATACTACTGCTAGGGATAGAGCAGTAGTAAGTAAAAACAAGGGAAAAGGGGCTAATGTTGTTAAGGCCTCAACATGCTGGGTTTGGAAAGCCAAAAACAGTAGTGCATCAAATACTTTTAAGAAATATTCTTAAATTGATGCACGAGGCAGATCCAAGTCTATAATGGCTTGGATCCCCAAAAGAGTTTAATTCTCTTATTTTATGTGCAGGGCAACCCACAACAGAAGGAGTACAGGGAAAAATAAGTATTTGACAGTGGTTGTTCTAGGCACATGACAGGAAACAAATGTTATCTTACTGAGTATGAATATTATGATGGTGGATTTGTTTCCTTTGGAGATGGTAAAGGTAGAATTTCAGGTAAAGGTAAAATCAAATCTGGAACATTGGTATTTGATGATGTGTATTTTTGTAAGGAGCTTAAGAATAACCTGTTTAGTGTGTCACAAATTTATGACAAAAAGAACAATGTTCTTTTTACTGACACTGAATGTCTAGTCTTATCTTCTGACTTTAAGTTACTTGATGAAAGTCAAGTCTTGCTGAGAGTTCCAAGAAAGGATAACATTTACAGTGTTAACCTAAAGAGTGTTGTTCCTACTAAAGGTTTAACTTGCCTCTTTGCTAAATGGCCACATGAATGTTATGTTTGTGTGGCTTTTTGTAATATTTAGTCAGATAAAGCATGTTTGTTTTGGGTATTTAGTCACATACAATTAAGCATAAAGTGGCCAAAAGTGTTAATAAGTGTGACCATATGTTGTTTAAAGTGAAGAAATATGTATTTTGTGTGATTATTGTTCATCCAATGGCCACATCAATTTTATGTTTGTGTGGCCTTTTGTAATATTTAAAGATGTTGTGTTTGAGGGGTGGGATTTAAATGCTTCGGGTTTTTTCATGTTTAAAGTTGTTAAAAAACTCAAAAATCTGAAAAAGCCTTTTCGTAAGCTGTTATACACGCATGGTAATATTCATGAGAATGTTATGAAGCTGCGGACGGAGGTGGATAGAGTTCAAAAGGATTTGGATTCTGACCCTTTTAACTTGAGCCTTCGTGAGAAGGAAGCAGAATGTGTTAATTCTTTTAATGAGGCTCTTATTGTGCAAGAATGTTTCCTGAAGCAAAAGGCGAAGATTCAGTGGCTAAAAGAAGGGGATTCGAACTCAGCGTATTTTCACAAGGCTGTTAAAAGTAGGATTAGTAGGAGCCGTATTGACATCATCACTAATTCTGTAGGTACGATTTTTGAAAATGAACGTGTTGCGGATGCTTTTGTGGATCATTATGAAGTTTTTCTTGGGCAAGATGGGATAACTCAGGATCTGGATACGAACGAGCTGATTGAACATTAGCTTACTGTCTTTGATGTTAATCACATGGTTCAAGTTGTTACTACCCAAGAGATAAAGGAAGCCATGTTTTCGATGGGTAATGATAAATCTCTGGGACCAGACGGTTACACGGCTACATTTTTTAAAGAATCATGGGATATAGTAGGTTCAGATATTGTTCTAGCAGTTGGGGAGTTCTTTACGAATGACACTTTGTTGAAAGAGCTTAACCACACAGTTATAGCTCTCATTCCAAAGGTTCAAAATCCTACTCGTGTGAATGATTATCGCCCGATCTCGTGTTGTAACGTTTTGTTTAAATGCATTGGCAAGATAATTGCTAATCGCATTAAGGGTAGTCTAAAGTAGTTGATAAGTCCTAATCAGTCGGCTTTTGTTCCAGGGCGAAGCATTTCAGATAATATTTTACTTACTCATGAGTTAATGCATAACTATCACTTGGATCAGGGTATGCCTCAATGTGCCTTTAAAGTAGATATTCAGAAAGCATACGATACAGTTGATTAGAATTTTTTAAAGGCGGCTCTTATTGGTTTTGGTTTCTATGAGAAGATGATTACTTGGATCATGGAGTGTGTTACGACTACTTCATTTTCTATTAACATTAATGGTTCATTACATGGTCATTTTAAGGGTAAACGATGACTGCTTAATTTGGAATCGTGATTGTGCTAAATTGGAACTGATTAATTTATGTTTTGTGGATGATCTTTTTCTATTTGCCCATGGGGATGATAAGTCGGCTAAAGTGATTATGGAGGCGTTAGATGAGTTTAAACTTGCTTCGGGATTGACCCTTGGTCTTCCAAAGAGTACCGCATACTTTTGTAATGTCCTCAATTGCACTAAACTTGCTATTTTACAGATTATGCCTTTTGAGGAAGGTCGTCTCCCCGTTAAATATCTTGGTGTTCCTTTAGTTCCTTCGAGACTTGTGTACAAGGATTCCAAGGAGCTGATTGAGAAGGTTGATGGTCGTATTAATGATTGGAAAAACAAATCCCTTTCGATAGCGGGTAGTTTGCAATTGATGCAATCGGTTATTACTTCATTGCATGTCTACTGGGCCTCTATGTTTGTTCTCCCTACGCGTGTTCTTCTTGACATCGAGCAACATATGCGTAAGTTCTTATGGTGTCAAGGGAATATGCGTAAAGGTAAAGCGAAGGTGGCTTGGGATCTTGTGTGCCTTCCAAAAGATGAGGGTGGTCTTGGGGTGAAACGTTTGGACCTATTTAACAAAGCTCTTATGTCTTCTCATGTTTGGAAGCTTCTTGTGAGGAAAGACTCGCTTTGGGTAAAGTGGATTCATACGTACAAGATTAAGCACCGTAATTTTTGGGATATTCCATGTCGTGGTAACATGACGTGGGGTTGGAGAAAGATTTTGCAACTTCATTCGTTGGTTTGAGAATTTATTTGGTACAAGATAGGTAACGGTCAGAATATCTCAATTTGGTACGATAGGTGGTGTCCTCTGAGTACGTTAGCTAATTTTGTGTCTACGCGGGACATGTATCGGGCTAGCCTCAATATGTCTTCCACGGTCAGTGATGTGGTTCATGATGGAAGCTTGGCTTAGCCTCCCGAGTTAGGGGTAAAATATCCTATTCTTAATTCTATTTATGTCATTAACGTGGCTCCTAATTCTCTTGACAAGCTGGAATGGCGTACACATTCAGGAGCTGTTAAAAAGTTTACGGTTTCTACGGTTTGGCAGGCCATTCGTACTAGAGATGTCAAGGTTGTGTGGGCGGATGTGGTTTGGTTTACTTATTGTATACCTCATCATGCGTTTAATCTTTGGTTGATCATGAAACGTAGATTGAAACGCAAGATATTTTGATGAGTTGGGATCTTACTAGCACGCTTGTTGCTTTTACATGTCCGTTATGTGAGTCTCAGCCCAACTCACATGATCACCTATTTTTTGATTGCTTATATTCTAAGCAGGTGTGGAAGCATATGATAGATTTGACTGGGTTATCTCAGAAGCATTATAATATTTATGATGTGGTTAGTTCTATTCTCCCTGTTGCTAAAAGAAGAACGTCGGATAGCGTTATTATCAAATTGGTGATTGTTGCCTCAGCTTATTTTTTATGGCAAGAAAGGAATGAAAGGCTTTTCAAGAACAATAAACGCTCGGTGGTTCAGGTGATTGAATGCATTACTTCCTCTATTCGGCTTAAATTGTTCTCATGTCGTTTCAAGAATTCTAAACGGAGTTTAGCTCTTATGAGACGTTGGAAGATTCCTGAGGTGATTTTAGACCAGAAATGATGTCATTTATGTTTTGTTCTTGCTTATGTAGGTGGTTTATCCTATTGGTGTAATAGGATTTGTATTGTCTTAGGTTTAATCGAATGGCATGTCATTCGATTAGGTAGAAGTTCAAGCTGTGCTTGAGGTTAATGTGGCATGTCAGCCACATTCCATTGTACTTATTTGTTTTGGGTTAATATAATTTACCGGGGTAAATTCCCCTTTACCAAAAAAAAAAAAAATTTAGTCACACAAAGCATGTTTGTTTTGGGTATTTAGTCACATACAATTAAGCATAAAGTGGCCAAAAGTGTTAATAAGTGTGACCATATACTGTTTAAAGTAAAGAAATGTGTATTTTGTGTGACTATTGATCATCCAATGGCCACATGAATTTTATGTTTGTGTGGCCTTTTGTAATATTTAGTCACACAAAGCATGTTTGTTTTGGGTATTTAGTCACATACAATTAAGCATAAAGTGGCCAAAAGTGTTAATAAGTGTGACCATATGCTGTTTAAAGTGAAGAAATGTGTATTTTGTGTGACTATTGTTCATCCAATGGCCACATGAATTTTATGTTTGTGTGGCCTTTTGTAATATTTAGTCACACAAAGCATGTTTGTTTTGGGTATTTAGTCACATACAATTAAGCATAAAGTGGCCAAAAGTGTTAATAAGTGTGACCATATGCATCTTTTAGTCACATTTAAGAAATCAATATATATCAAAACAAATTCAAATACAATAAAACTGGAATGTATATAACTGAACCAAATATAAAATTGTAATGTCGTACATAATAAAATTCTCAATAATTTAAGGACTTGTGAAGACTCTTCTTCTTAGCTTACCTTTGCAATGCATCACTAGAGACATAAATGTTTTTGCACTTCGTTTGTAATTTAGGTGCAGTTTTGTTCTCAGCATTCATTTGTATGGTACTTGGAGGTGTTTCCTATAGGAAACAAAAGCCGCGTATATCAAACACTAAATTAAATATGAAGAATTATATATATCTAGGTTGATAAAACACAAGTATGTACCTTTGGATCAAAAACTACTAGATCCTTTGGCCATGCAAAAAAACCACCTACTGCATCCTTAACTGTTTTGAAACCGTTATTTCCTACATCCGGTATGCATGCTGCATCCACTAAAGATGTATCAATTAACACTTTTTATCAATCCTTTTGGAGTTCTTTGTTATGAAGCATTTGTTTTCCATCAGCCTTGTATACGATACCTAAAGCAATAATAGTTGATTTCTTTAAATGCCACAGTTTACACTTAATTGCCTAAAAAATGATTTGTTGCATGATGTATCAGAAATTAATTAAACAAAAGAATATATGAACATGTTGAAATACACACTTATGGTAGTACTAGTAGTGGAGACACATTTTCTTGTAATTGGGAAGCTTGACGTGAAGAATCCTTTCGTAATGATCTAGTCCTTTTCTTAGATCTGATAGATTTAACAGTTTTACAAGGGGATGTTTTACTACTTACCCTTGTTTCCATTTCCTTTTCCAAAGTTGCAAGTCCATTAGACTTCTGAATGATCGCGTCATTCTCACATCTAAAAACGGTTGTTTCGCCCTCCTCATCAGTGCTGCTATTTATAGGATTAATGTCCACCGAAGACACCTGCAATATAAATTAAGAAATGCATAGACTCATCAGTTTAGGATCAGTGCCTGCTATCTATAGTGTTGGGATTAAAAGTCTTCTTGATGCTGTTTGGATTACTGCTGCTCATGTTTGAAGTTAATGCTGCTTGGTTGATTTAATGCTGCTAGTGAACTTCAAAGAAAAATATGCTAAGTGTTTACTACTGCTAGTACAAAGTTAGTACTGCTAGTGAATATATTAGTACTGCTCATGGTTAAGACTGCTCAGAGAAGTTAATGCTGCTGAAGAAGTTAATACTGCTAGTGTATAAGTTAGTACTGTTTGTTAGTTAGTACTGCTTAGTGTATAAGTTAGTGCTGTTAGTGTTAATTAGAAAATGAAATTGTTAACAACATAAAAAAATGTCTTACATTTGGTGGTGTCAATTGAGTTGACATTGACTGGAACTGCCCCGTTGTGTAGCCAACTGATTCTTCAGTTTAGTAACCATTCCCTTTGTTTGTGACATCTTGTTGGACAAATTCTAGATTAATAGTTCTTTTTTTGACGTTCGTGTCTCTCATTATCAAGTTGACTTTGAAGTAACAAAATTCTTTCATCAGATGCTTGTCTGCTTCGAGGAAGATCAAAATACCTCTTGTATGTAACTCTACTTCCCACTCCTCTTGCATAACCTCCCTTTTCCTTACCTAATACAACTGTTATGGCATCAGTGCCATGATCAACCTTTAATGTTCCTTCTTTGATCTTGTCCTCAGTTTCTTTTTGCACACACAATATGGGAAATAGGTTATTATACGAAAATGAACATAATAATAAAATTTACATTCAAACTTACAAGTTTATCTCCCACTGATCTAATCTCATCATTTGGATATTCTCCATCTTTGTTTACCCTTCCTTTCAACCACAATGTACCACACGCAGGTTATTCATCTGGTTTAATTTCTTTTTTTTTGATCTTACAAACATCAAATACATACACATGTAAGTTAAACCAATATAAACAAAAGTCTGATGCTATTAAACGCAAATGTGCAAATGTGTAATCTTACCATTTTCTCTTTCACAAGTGCGTATCCACCTCATCCCATTATATGCTGATAAACAGACTCGGAACGTGCCATTTTAGTTGCAGTTGATTTCACCTTGCAACACAAAATCATAAGGCGTTTAGATGTAGTAATGCTGCTTGATCCGCTCAGACTATACCTTAAAATACATATAATATAATAAAATATCAAATATATAGTAAGGATAGTCTAGGAGCAACTTAGGCATTAATAATCAGGCAGTAATCTGGATAGCATACACTTTGAAAAACACTTGTGTCCAATAGTAAAACAATCATGTCTAAAATTCACGGTTTCAAATATAGGTATTCACGATCTCAAATCATGTAGTAAACAAATCAAGCTTTAGTAAAATAAATCCTGTACACGCTTCTGTATTAGAATCAATAAAGTTCGCTTCTGTAAAACGAGCATGTATTCCTCGGGTTTTTAAAACATTGCAAAAGATTGAATTTGCGAGACTATGAACTACAGAGTATTTGAAAGTGTAATTGTATTGTAGTAAAATATAACAAGTTTGTAAACGAGCATGTATTCTCTCCCAAAATAGTTCAAAAAAAGTAAAATAGGGGCTATGAACTCACCTTGATGATGAAGAACGATTGACAGAAGTGCACATTTTAAGCACAACACAAACGGAAAATGGAACAGCTCGACCGGGAAGTTACGGTTCATCTTATCGGTTAAATCCCACTAGTAGAATGATGGTCAACACGACACGTTGATAAAGGAGTTGGATTCAAGTTGTAAGGGTTTGGTGATTGGTTAAATAAAATAAATCGGAAAGCAAACGCAGAGTGTGTAATATATTCCGTATATATTACACATGAAAGATAAACAATTATATAATTCATACGGTGAATTATATAATAAAGACAAACAAACAAAGGAATAAGTCACAACATATAATACTTTACAAGTATTATTTATGAAATGTGAGAAAATAATCGTAACAATATAATTCGACACGTTTTCAAAAGTCACTAATTACATTATATCTTGTGCTGTTGATCTTGAAGTAACATGCCCCGGATCCTTATTCCGCTGCGACCCATTTTGGGGGTGTTACAATAAGTGTGACCATATGCTGTTTAAAGTGAAGAAATGTGTATTTTGTGTGACAATTAATCATCCAATGGCCACATGAATTTTATGTTTGTGTGGCCATTTATAATATTTAGTCACGCAAAGCATGTTTGTTTTGGGTATTTAGTCACGTACAATTAAGCATAAAGTGACCAAAAATGTTAATAAGTGTGACCGTATGCTGTTTAAAGTGAAGAAATGTGTATTTTGTGTCACTATATCCAATGGCCACATGAATTTTATGTTTGTGTGGCTTTTTGTAATATTTAGTCACACAAAGCATGTTTGTTTTGGGTATTTAGTCATATAAAATTAAGCATAAAGTGGCCAAAAGTGTTAATAAGTGTGACCATATGCTGTTTAAAGTGAAAAAATGTGTATTTTGTGTGACTATTGTTCATCAAATGGCCACATGAAATTTATGTTTGTGTGGCCTTTTGTAATATTTAGTCACGCAAAACATTTTTGTTTTGGGTATTTCGTCACATACAATTAATCATAAAGTGGCCAAAAATGTTAATAAGTCTGGCCATATATTGTTTAAAGTGAAGAAATATGTATTTTGTGTGACTATTGTTCATCCAATGGCCACATTAATTTTATGTTTGTGTGACCTTTTGTAATATTTAGTCACACAAAGCATGTTTGAAACAGTGACCAAAAGTGTTAATAAGTGTGACCATATGCATCTTTTAGTCATATTTAAGAAATCAATAATATATATATATATATATATATATATATATATATATATTATATATCATTTATTTATATACATATCAAAACAAATTCAAATACAATAAAATTGAAAATGTATATAACTGAATCAAATATAAAATTGTAATGTCGTACATATAAAATTCTCAACTAACATAGTTTTCATGATCAATAATTTAAAGATCTTTTGACTCTTCATCCTAGCTTGCTTTTTGAATGGATCACAAGAGACGTAAACGGTTTTTGCGCTTAGATTATATTTTAGGTGCAGTTTTGTTCTCACCAATCCATTTGTTATGGTTATTGTATGGTGTTGCCTGTAGGAAAACAAATGCCGTGTGTATCAAACACTGAATTAAATTGAAGGATATTTATTTTTTATGTGGGTTGATAAAACACATAGATATATGTACCTTTAGATCCAAACCAACTTCATTCCTTTTGCCATGAAAAAAACCACCTACTGCATCCTTAACTGTTTGAATAAAAACGTTATTTCATACATCATATGCATGCTGGCATCCACAAAGATTTATAACTGTCCACTTTTGTAGCAATCCTTTCGGAGTTCTTTTTTTTGGAAGCATTTGTTTTCTATCAGTCTTGTATACTGTTCCCAAAGCATAATAGTTGATTTCTTGTAAGTGCCACAGTTGCATCTTAATTGCTAAAATAAAGATGTGTTGACATGTTTGTTAGAAATTAATTAAACAAAAGATTATATGAACATGTTGATATACTTTATTGTGGTAGTAGTAGTAGTGGAGACAATGTTCTTTGTGATTTGGGAAATGTTGACGTGAAGATCTCCCTTTCGTAGTGATTAGTCCTTTTCTTAGATCGACAGAGTTAACAGTTTCCTATTATATTTAAAACACGGTAAATAAGATATGTATTTTGGATTACTGCTGCTCGTGTTTGAAGTTAATGCTGCTAGTGAACTTCAAAAGAAAAATATGCCAAGTGTTTACTACTACTAGTACAAAGTTAGTACTGGTAGTGAATATTAGTACTGCTCATGGTTAAGACTGCTAAGAGAAGTTAATGATGATGAAGAAGTTAATACTGCTATTGTATAAGTTAGTACTATTTGTTAGTTAGTACTGCTTAGTATATAAGTTAGTGCTGTTAGTCTTAATTGGAAAATGAAATTGTTAACAACATAAAAAAATGTCTTACATTTTGTGGTATCAATTGAGTTGACATTGACTGAAACTGCCCCCCTTGTGCAGCCAACTGATTCTTCAGTGTAGTAACCATTCCCTCTGTTTGTGACATCTTGTTGGACAAATTCTGGATTAATAGTTCTTTTTCTTGACGTTCGCGTCTCTCATTATCAAGTTGACTTTGAAGTAACAAAATTCTTTCATCAGATGCTTGTCTGCTTCGAGGAAGATCAAAATACCTCTTGTATGTAACTCTACTTCCCACTCCTCTTGTATAACCTCCCTTTTTCTTACCTAATACAAATGTCATGGCATCAGTGCCAAGATCAACCTTCAAGGTTCCTTCTTTGATCTTGTCCTCAGTTTCTTTCTGCACACACAATATGGGAAATAGGTTATTATACGAAAATGAACATAATAATAAAATTTGCAGTCAAACTTACAAGTTTATCTCCCACTGATCTAATCTCATCATCTGGATATTCTCCGTCTTTGTTTACCCTTCCTTTCAACCATAGTGTACCACGCGCGGGTTCTTCATCTGGTTCAATTTCTTTTTTTTGATCTTATAAACATCAAATACATACACATGTAAGTTAAACCAATATAAACGAAAGTCTGATGCTATTAAATGCAAATGTGCAAATGTGTAATCTTACCATTTTCTCTTTCACAAGTGCGTATCCACCTCGTCCCATTGTATGCTGATAAACAGACTTGGAACGCGCCATTTTAGCTGCAGCTGATTTCACCTTGCAACACAAAATCATAAGGCGTTTAGATGTAGTAATGCTGCTAGTATAGAACTAATATATATGGAAACACAAAATTATGAAAGATATATGGACTTCAATAAAAATGACTAATTAAAACCTTGTATTCCTCGGTGGCCGTGTACTTTACAAAATTGACCCATTCTTCGGCTTGTAAAATTGCACTATACTTCACCGGGACTTCATTTAGTTTTGAAAGTGTATTTTGGTTGGGCAATATGTATGTTTGTCTCAATTTCCTTCTGAAATTCCTTAGAAGTTGACCAAGACGATTCATTACCAGCTTTCTGACTGTCAAGTCAACATCAAAATATCGCTGCAAATATTAACACAATGTTGTTAATTAGTTGCACATAATGTAAATGCAGAGATAAACTTATGTAGTACTGGGTTCAAAAATAGTATATGTGTACCGTGATTTCATCCCATAGTTTATCTCTTGCTTCTGAATCCACCTTCTTCCAGGATAGAATCTTCAAACCTATATGCTCACGAACCATGTCTCCTAAAAAACTCGAAAACAATGCTCTGTGTTTTCCTGATATCCTATTCAACGCATCGAAGGTTACACTAAGCTTTATTCCATCGGGTTTTCCATATTCCCTGCGAAACTTATATAACCTGGTTATGCCCCTCTTAACTACATTCCCATTTGAATGGTTGTTTTCATCATCCTCCTGCACCTCATCAAAATACTCCTCTGATTGATATCCTAAATCGTCATTTTCATTATCATTATCATAATTAACCAAAGGATCCTGATCATCAATGGCTTGAGTTTCCATGATTCTTCAGCAGGAATGTGTAAAAGTAAATAAGTAAACTTGGTAATTAATGGTGTGAAAAGAGTTTTTATTGTTCTGTTTAGGTAAAGCCTAATTTTTTGGAGATAAAATAGGGTTTATTATGAAATAAGGAAACCAAAACCGTCCAGAATTAACTTCCTAGGTGATTTTTAAAATTTTGGCTGCAATTTTTTGGCTCCTAAAATGATAATTAAAAATTTTAAAATTTTTGAAAATTCAAACATTTTTGAAATATTGACAACTAGACATTAATCATTTAAATTTGGCTCAAAAGTTAATAAGAACAAGTTACTTACCTACCAAAAACCAGAAACGGCATTCTCAACTGCAATTCGGATTAAACACATAGGGGCTTCACATACCAGTGCAAAGGCTACATGGCCAAATATGAGACACGACCATAATCCACAACAATCTATCACCTATACCTGGGGTAACAAGTTTCTACGGCACACCCATACCCATTCCATCAATCAATTCACTACAGCTAAACAAAAACCATACCCAATAGCACATCCAACAGCCACTACAGAAAGACACAAAGGGGCTTCACATTCAAAGGACAACTGCAATTCGGAATAAACAAAAACCAGAAACGGCATTCAACAACGCAACCTCAAACAACAACTAAGGCTCATCAATGACAGAGCACACAACAATATTCAAACGCACAAAAAACGCATATACTCATGACTAACGTATTACTAACAGCTTCATAACCAGACATAATCCCATTAACAACAAAAATAATGTACAATAAAACCATAAACATAACATTCCATTCCATTCAAAGATCTTCCAAAACATACATATATTATCCATAATTAACATCATCATCATAAACCCATAATTAACCTAATCATAAACCCAACTGACAGCATACCCTACCAAAAGACTAAACAACCACAAAACATAAACAAACCAGACAAAAGAAACCCTAACCTGCCCTAATTAACCATCATTGCCTTCAGCCTCCAACATCTCCAAATCAATCTCTTTACCATGAATCTTTTCCTCAGCAACAGCAATCAACCTATTGAAATCAACCACCTTATCCTGCTCATCACGCCTGTCATCCCAGAGTTCCATCACAAGGTCAAACACTTCCTCATAATCACCAGAAGCTTCCAACTCCGCAATTAATGCGTTCAACTGACTGATAAGATTCGTTGAGGTCCTAATTTCATCACGCATACGAGCAATGAACCGATGATGATCGGTAATTTGTTGCTCAATGAAGATCTTCAGATACTTCGGTGGCGATCTCTCTCCACTGATATCAATCAGGTCATCAATGACCCTTCTGGCAACAATGTTGTTTCTACCACCACGAGCAGCCATTGCTAAAGAAAATAGTATTGGGAGAAATTGAAGTGGTTTGGGAAAAGATAAGTGGTTTGGGAAAAGATTGAGATGGGGATGTATTTATAGCACAATGAAGTACTGGAGAACAGAGTTCCACCATCATTGCACATACAGTATCGACGGCGTCTCGAGAAGTGACGGTCAAGTGGTAGAAAGCTCAATATTAATTTTTGATTCCCTACTATACCCAAACTAAACCCGCGCACTCCAAAACCAGAACAAACTAAACCCCTTAACTCACACTTTTTCACAAAAATAAACCCTCCCCTAAACACAATATCTTCTAATACAAAATTTAAAAAATTTAAATTTAAATTAAAAATTTTGAAAATTTTAGAAAATTTAGAAATTAAAAATGTTATAAAAAGCTACAAAATTTAAATTAAAACTTCCATAAATTTAATAAAAAAATCACCGGTCATGCATGGGTTCCATTATAATATAAGCCACTACAACCATGTTAATTAACCATTGTCACCAGTCATGGATGTGTCGTAACAGGGAGGTCGACCGATACTCACCGATTAATCCCGCTTAGAACGATTACAAGCTACAGGCAGGTCGATCGCCCGACTATCGATTCGTGATTTTTTCAACCTTTGCTACTATTACGTTAAAATTTGGTGGTAAAACCACTAAAAAAATCTTTTCTTCCACGAACTATTATCGTGGCTAAAAGTATTTTCCTGATTAATCCCGCCTAGAATGATTACAAAAGATACCGGGAGGTCGACCGCCCGTCTATCGATTCACGATTTTTGCAACCTTTTCTATATTATCGTGGCTAAAGGTATTTTCCCTCTGATATTTTCGTGAAATATTTCGTAAAATTCGTGATAATGTATTCCCCCAAAAATTTCATGAATCATATTCCCCTAGAAACAACTCCTCCTGTCACCCACCACAACTCCCTCTCATCTCACCACAAATCCTGTCACCACCACAGCTCTCATCACGTCACTCTCTCGTCGATCGCTGTCACTCTCCCGTCATAGACCCACCACTCCCGTCACCACTAGTAAGTATTATGTTCCTTTTGTACACATCGTCATAAAAAAACCGTGTTTATGATTCTGTAATTGAAAATGTCTTGATTATGCTGTAATTGAACATTTGTTTTGAGATTTCTTCTTGTAAATTATGTCATATTTCTTGGTAAAATTAGCTAGTTAATTGGTTAAAATATATAAGTAGCCCTGTTAAGCCTATTACCACATGAACATGGAACCATAATTGGGACTAAATGAATTAGGGTTCCTGGATGGGTGATATTTACAAGGAATAGTGGTTGAAAAACTATAAATTGGCCTCAACCAACTATCTTAATTGAAAAAAATAAATGTCAAGTTACTAGAACCTATTCTTATATTGTGAGTTTATATTGGTTTTTGTTCACCGGACCTTTAAACTAACGATGGGTGACCTACAGGGACACATTTATAAAAACATGACAAGTCTTGGATGGAAACTAAATAGATCAGCAAATACTTATGTTATGGAGTAGCCAACGTTTACTGATTATGCAGTACACAACTTCAGAAGACGAGGAAACATCGACCCACAGAGTTAATAAAAACAATTTTACATTCCATGTCCGGTACCAAATGTTTAAACCACATAGAGCATAAAGTGGAGGAAGTGCAGTACCATTTATACAGACATGGGATTGATATAAGCTACACAAAGTGGACTAAACATGGAGAAGAGGATGAGCCATCAATAAGTGACCCCCCCCCCCCCCCCCCCCCCCCGCCCCCCCCAAAACCTGTTTAATGCTACAACAGAGTTGTTGACACATGGATTTTTGCTTAATCCAACATAATGGCCCAGCAACAGTAGAAATGGTTATATGCTACAACAGAAGAATTTTGAAATGTGGAATTACCTTGTCAAGTTTCAAGAACTATTATTAGACGCAGAGAAGCCTCTTTACGAAGGATGTCCTGACTTCACAAAGTTGTCCGAAACTAGTTAAACTGACTCAACTTGAAGTAATACGGACTTCTGAAAGTTCTTCACTGAATTACTAGGCTTGATAAAAAAGATGCTACTTGCTGGTAACAAAATGGTGGAAAAAACTTATCAAGCCAAAAAAGTTATGAGATTGATGGGATCAGGATACAAAAAGATACATATATGTATCAACAACTTCCTTCTTTACTGGAAGAATGACAAGGATCTGACTGCGTGTCGAACTTGTGGGACATCAAGATGGAAGGTGGATAATAAGACAAAGAAAGTGTACGAAAACATTCCAGCAAAGGTAATGTGGTACTTTCCAATCATACCAAGACTGCAACACTATTTAAGATAGAAAGTATTTCAGAAATTTAAGATGGAATGCGACACGAGGATAACAGATGTGTAGTTACGTCACACCCGCAGATTCACAGGCAAGGCCGTACCATAGATAGAAATTTCCCCGAAATCGCGAGGATACAAGAAATCTACGGCTATAATATCGGTTGATGGGTGACGTCAACACGGGAAATAGCATCAACAAGTATGCCCAGTTTTTAAATTGTCATATACAACCTTCCTCCATGGTTGTGTATGAAAAGAAAGTTTATCAACCTTTTGGTATTAATATCAGGATACCCGGAAATGATATCGATGTTTTTTTTAGAACCGTTTGGTTTGATGATCTACATACCTATTTGAGACAGGGTGATACGTATGATGCTTCCACAAAAAGATAACTTAATCTACGTGTTGATTGTGCTGTGGATAATAAATGAATTACCCTGTACTTGGTATATTTATGGCTTCCTGTACATAGATTCAAATGGTATGTGTAGTATGTGGGAAAGATACAAACTGTGTTAGACTTTCTGCCTCATCCAAGCAAAGTTATGTTGGTCACAGACGATATCTACCATATAACCATCCGTTCAGAAAGCAAAAGAAGGCATTTAATGGACAGCAAGAATTTCTCCTGGCTCCAATTCCAATGACCAGGGAACAAATATACAACGAGGTACAACATATTGAAAATAAGTGGGGAAAAGGAAAACGAACAAACAATATGCATCAGAAAACCAAGAAGATACGAGAGGCAGAGGTGGTAAGATTCAAAAGCAGAAAAGAAACACAACAGAAGAAGAGGGTAGTTCAAGCCAAGTAAACGGACAAAACGGTGTGTATTGGAAGAAATTCAACATTTGGTATCAAAAACTTAAGTATTGGAGGCATAATCCTGTTCCACATTGTATTGATTTTATGCCTGTAAAAGAAGTTGCAGAGAAGTAAGTCGGAATTCATGCTACATGTATCCGAGGGAGACGAAAAGGATGGATTGAATGCTAGATAAGATCAGCAGAACTGTAGTGACACCCGTGCCAACTCAAGAAGTGGACCTTTCTTCGTCATTTTTTGAATTATATACATTTGACTTGTGCACCTAACTAGGAAGGTAAAAATTATGTGGTCCCATATGCTTCGTGGAGTATCCCTTCGAAAGATGTATGAAGTTTATAAAGACACGTGCAAAACAGAAAATAAACCAGAGGGATGCATTGCTGAGAGACTAATTACGGAGAAACAATCATTTCTTAGCGAATAACATAAATCATGAAATCTATAGGTATCCCGTCTGATAAACAGAAACTTATGAAAAATGACGAAGGAAAGCCATTGTCGGCCGTCAAATCAAGTGAAGTTTCTGCGGAACTCTTTCAGAAAGCACATTTGTATGTAATACATAATACAGATGAAATTGTATCGTATATCGAGTAAGTATTACTAACACATGTCTATTTTGTTACTTAAAATGTTCTATCAAATATAATAATCAAAGACAATATTTCAGGCGACACAAGCCAAGTTTTGAAAACAAAAACCCGGGTAAACGAAAAGCATTTCTAGAGATGAGCATAGTACATCTTTGCTAAGTGGTTACTGCTTAGAGATTAATTAATCGTATGTTATTTATAATTGTTTGTTTTGTTGTTCCTTAAATTTGAAGCTAATATATACGTGTAATGAAATTCAGGTGGAGAGAGAGTTAGCGATCGACAAAGAAAGTGTATCAGAAACTGTAAGGTGGATATCATATGGACCACGCGCCACCGTATAACAACATGCATATACCCAATGAGGTTATACCTTTTCCGTATGAAAAGCCATTAGGCAAGTTTACATCAGAACAGTAGGGTTAGTGTTTAGGCTATCGATCTTCCGCACAGACTAAAGAAGTTGCAACCACAAACAAGCATACTATAATGGTGTTTTACAGAGATATGGTAACTAATTACCGTTTTCAGGCAAATTCCTCTTTTCATCAAATTGATGGGTTAATCACAAGTCTGGTATGTGAAACGCAATAAAAAAACTTGGGTATACATTGGTCGACCTGAATAATTTATGCCACAAGGTTGATCCATTCGTATTAGCCTCACAAGCACTACAAGTGTTTTTTGTGAAAGACCCGGTAGATAAAAAATTGTCTATTGTCTTTAAGACACCTCCCAAGAATTACAAAGATACGTATGACGAAGTCGATGAGGAATTTAGTACCGTCATTCACCATCGCAATGATAACGTATTGCCTCTTGTAGATCGACATGACCTTGGCTAATGATCAAGCAGATACTACTATCGAAAGGACTGGAGGTATTGTGATACGAAAATCCAAGTGAACCATGTCATGTCTCAAGTTTCATGCAAATACTCTGTGAATGATTTCAATTTATCTATTAATTTTTTACAACCTTTTTGTTTATATGTGTGACTTGCTGCACTCATTTATAATGCCTGCAATAGTTAGTGCTACCAGGCATGTCAGCTGTAATGGTGTTAGTGTTTAATAATGGTTCAGTTTGTGTCTGTGAAATAGGTATGAAAAGTTGAAGGATGTATGGAATTTGCGAGAATCTAATTAATGAAAAGTTATGATGTTTTTAAAGTTCGGTGTTGTTTAGTCTTAATAATGTTTAATTTTTGTCTTTGAATTAAGGTTATGATAAGTTATGATGTTTAGAACTGGTTAAACTAGTTCATACTGCTAGGTTAAACCTAATACTGCTAAGGTAAGTTAAAACGGCTAAGCTAAGTGGTATTCGCTATTTTATACATATCTTTTACCATGAAAAATGAACCCAAAAGACCAAAAACATAATTAAAATGGCAAATATATCTTGTTTTTTGTTTGTGTATGTGCAGGTATGCAAAGGATCAAAAAAGGACAAAATAAAAGAGAAAAATGGATAAAACCGAGTCACAGGAATAAGAGAAGCACGAGAAATCGATGTTCGCGGCTGCCTTCATCTCTATTGGTGCCACCCGACGCCATTTATATGATCGACCGAACCATATCTATTAAAGGCTCAACAATTAACAAACCCAGCCCAGCAGTTATTAATGCAAAAGTCTAGCCATGATTTCCAGCCCAGCAGCAGAAGTCAGATTCGGCCCAATAATTGGAATTGAGACTCGGTCCAGGAAAGAACTAAAGCCCAAGCCAAATTTGTTACTTCCTGCTTATTTTGTAGGCAATATGGATAAAAAGAAAGGAGGCCACACATGTCTGCAACCCTACCACAACAAATGTCCAGCCGCCATACATCACATTAAGTACTATTAAATATTGTGCTCCTCTTAGCGTAATTGAATGGATAATTAGAATAGTTTATGCAAGTTTACTCAATCGTTTTGTATGCCTTAAATATTATTATTTTTTCTATGTTGGTTATTTTAATCTTGTTTTATTTTTGAGTTTGACAAAAGTTAGCATAGATTTGAGTTCGTAACTTCTACTTCAAGTATTTATCTTAAACTTTATTTTGTTTAGTCCTTTTAAATCTTATTAGATAATCAACTTTTGTTTTGAAAATAAGTAGTGCTTATTAAATTTTAGTTGTTTAAGTTTTTGTTAGGATTTGTGATTTTTAATTGCTCTCTCATTGCTAGTTGAAATAAGTTTAGCACGCTTATTTTGCACTTCAGTTTGTTCAATTTTGTCGAGCTTATTGGAATTTCATCTTTGCAAATCTCATCTAACTGATAGGATTAGTGTAACTTTGTCATGAATTAGTAAAAGTATTTAGCATGCTTTTGGGCTATTTTAGTTTTAATTAGGGCTGCTAGTTTATTCTTGGGCCACGTATGTTAATGGATTAGGTTTGCAATTTAAATTGTGGGCTACGTTTGGTGTTAGAACAAGTGGAAAATGAATTGCAATTTGAAATTGTTGTCACTGTTTATGTTAACAGTTTATTATTTTTGTGTTGTTTTTGGTACCGGTCTACTCATGAGGCGCGGAGCTTAAGGGCATATTTAGCTAGACCGAATTTGATTATTTGTTTTAGCTAAATAAGTCGGGTGGTAATCGTTTAATTGCGGGTCTCCAATTCGGTTCCATTTTCTATCCTTTTTCAATACTTAGAATAGATTTATTTTATCGTTATTTAATATGTTTGCCTATTTAATTTTTGCCATGCTTAGTATAGATTTAATTTTGTCATTAAATGCTATGTTTGTTTTGAGTAGTGAGTAGTTCACTTGTGTTTGCTAAGTGATTAGTGATTTGGAATTTAAGTGCGGGTTTAAAAAGGTTTAAAAAATTTTAGTCATTAGAATTTTCCAATTTAAATATGGTCATTTACTTTTATTGCAATTTAAATACTTGCCATTTACTTTAAAAAGCATTTACTTTACTTGTCATTTAATTTCTTTAAACTTGTTTTCTAAAGATTTTAATTCGTTAGACCTAAACCCGCACTTAATGAACATTTCACGTCACTTAGCAAGCATATTTGTCATTTATATCTTTTAGATCAAATTTAGTATAAACTTGTAGTTTTAATCTTAGAATTAATATTAGTTTAATTTAAGTTTAAAAATAGTTTAAAACCAAAAGTTTAGCTTCCCTTTTATATTATTTCCCTTTTAGTAGATTTAGAAACCAAATCAAAAATCTTTTTACCCATTCGGAACGCGCGATCACGGACTTAACCGATTTTCAATTCACATTTCGTTGGGGAATAAATGACCCAGGAGGTTTTTGAGATATCACTTTGGTTAAAAGTGAATTTCTTAAACCCGACGGAAAATACTATCTATACTATAATTGTTATCTTCCTTATTATTACATATTTATATGTATTAAAAAGGACGGATCAACCCATGACCCATATGAATTAGCCAAAATCACCAGTCATGCATGGGTTCCATTACAATATAAGCCACTTCAACCCAATGCACATGACCCATATGTTAATTACCCATTGTCACCAGTCATGCATGTGTCGTAACATGACACTCAAAGCAACTACAACCTAATGTATATGACCCATATGATGTCAAATACCCATTAATGAATGTGAACAGTTATATCTTAATGCACATGACCCATGACCCTTATGAATTAGCCATAATCACTGGCCATGCATGGGTTCCATTACAATATAAGCCACTACAACCCAATGCACATGACCCATGATCCATGTTAATTACCAATTGTCACCAGTCCTGATGTGTCGTAACATGACACTCTAAGCAACTACAACCCCATGCATATGACCCATATGATGTTAAATACCCATTAATGAATGTGATCAGTGATATCCTAATGCACATGACCCATGATCGACGACCCATATGGGAATTAGCCATAATCACGGCGGTCGTGCATGGGTTCCATTACAATATAAGCCACGACAACCCAATGCACATGACCCATAACCCATGTTTAATATACAATTGTCACCCAGTCATGGATGTGTTGTAAAAACACTCTAATTTTAAGCGCAACTACAACCAAAATGCATATGAACCATATGATGTCAAATACCATTAATGATGTGACCCGTGAGATCCTAAGCACATGACCCATGATAGACCCATATGAATGAATTAGCCATAATCACCGGTCGTGATAGGGTTCCATTACAATATAAGCTCCACTACAACCCAATGCAACATGACCCTATGACCCATGTTAATTACCACTTGCCACGAGTCATGGATGTGTCATAACATGACACTCTAAGCGCAACTACAACCCAATGCATATGACCCCTATGAGTCAAAGACCTATTAATTGAAAGTGACTAGTGAATCTATCCTAAAGCCACTTGACCCATGACCCAAATGAATTAGCCATAATCACCGGTCATAGCAGGGGGATCTAATTACAATATAAGCCACTCAACCCAATGCACATGACCCAGATGTTAATTACCCATATCACCAGTCATGGAAGTGTCGTAAACATGACACTCCAAGAGCGAACTACAACCAAATGTATATGACTCATATGATGGTCAAATACTGAATGGTGGACGCAATGAATATCCTAATTGCACATAAACCTATATCGACCCATATGAATTAGCCATAATCACCGTCATGCGTGGGTTCCATTATAATATAACCACACAACCAATTGTTAATTAACCATTGTCACTAGGCATGGAATGTGTCATAACAGGGAGTCGACCGAATATACTTACCGATTAATCCCGCTAGAACGTTTACAAGCTACAGGCGTCCGATCGCATCGCACCGACTATCGATTCACGATTTTTTCAACCTTTGCTACTATTAACCTTAAATTTTGTGAGTAAACAATTAAAAAACTTAATTCACAACTATTATCATGCTAAAAAGTATTTTCCCGATATACTCCCCCTAGAATGATTACAAAAGATATCGGGAGGTCGACCGCACCGTACGTAGTCGATTTCCACATTTTTGCAACCTTTTCGATATTATCGTGGCTAAAGGTATTTGTCCCTCCGATATTTTCATGCAGATCTTTCGTAAAATTTTGTAGATAATGTATTCCCCCAAAAATTTCATGAGATCATATTCCCCCATAACAACTCGCTCTTGTCACCAGCCAATAACTCACCTCTCATCTCACTACAAATCCTATGCACCCCACACTCTCATCACGTCACGCTCTTGTCGATCGCTGTCATACTCCCGTCATAGATCCACCGTCTCCCAGTCACCACTAGTAAGATATTAAGGTCTTTTGTACACAACGTTCTAAAAAAACCGGGTTTTATGATTCTTGAAATTAAAAATGTCTTGATTTAGCTGTATTTGAACATTTGTTTTGAGATTTCTTCCTGTAAATTATGTCATATTTCTGGTAAAATTAGCTAGTTAATTGTTAAAATATATAGAGTTAGCCCTGTTAGCCTATTACCACAAGAACATGGAACCATAATTATGACTAAATGAATTAGAGGGCACCTGGATGGTATACATTTCCAAAGGAATGGGTTGTGAAAAAGCTAAAATTGGCCTCAACCCACTATCTTAATTGAAAAAATAAAAGTCAAGTGACCCAGAATCTGTTCTTATATTGGTGAGTTTATATGGGTTTTTATGTCACCAGCCCTTTAACTAATAACTACCAATGGGGGACATGCAAGGGACACTTTATAAAACATGGCACAAGTTCTTGGATGGAAACTGAATTAGATCAGCAAATCTTATGTAAGATGGCGTAGCAGCGATTACTGATTATGCAGTAGTACAACTTGCAGAAGACGGAAAACATATGACCCCACATTAATAAAAAATCATATTTACATCATGTCCAGGTACCAGATGTTTAAACCCCCATAGACATAAAGTGGAGGAAGTGCAGTACCATTTATAACAAACATGAGATTGATATAGGAGCAAACAAAGTGGACTAAACATGGAGAAGATTGATGAGCCATCAATAAGTTCCCTAAAAACCTGTTAATGCTACAAAACAGAGTTTGTGACCCGCCATGGATTTTGCTTATATTCCTATAATGGCCCAGCACCAGTAAAAGGGGTATGCTCACAAAAGATAATTTTGATGTGGATGACCTTGTCAAGTTTCCAGAACTATTATTTGGACGCAAGAGAAGCCTCTTTACGAAGGATGTCCGACTTCACAAAGTTGTCCGCAATAGTTAAACCTACTCAACTTGCGGAGGCAAATACGGAGCTTCTGAAATAAGTTCTTCACGGAATTACTAGGCCTGATAAAAAAGATGCGACCTCTGGTAACAAACATGGTGGAAAAAACTTATCAAAGCCAAAAAGTTATAAGATTGATGGGATCTATGATTACAAAAAGATACATGTATGTTCAACCAACGGGCTTCTTTAGGATACAAAAAGATACATGTATGTATCAATAACTGCCTTCTTTACTGGAAGAATGACAAAAATCTGACTGCGTGTCGAACTTGTGGGATATCAAGATGGAAGGTGAATAATCAGACACAGAAAGTGTACGAAAACATTCCAGCAAAGGTAATGTGGTACTTTCCAATTATACCAAGGCTGCAACGACTATTTAAGATACAAAGTATTTCAGAAGATTTAAGATGGCAAGCGACACGGAGGATAACAAATTGTGTGTTACGTCACCTCGCAGATTCACAGGCATGACGTACCATAGATGAAAAATTCCCTAAAATTGCTGAAGATCCAAGAAATCTAAGGCTAGAAATATCAGCTGATAGGGTTGACGTCAACACATGAAATAGGCAACACAGTGTATGGCTAGTTTTAACTGTCATATACAACCTTCCTCCATGGTTGTGTATGAAAATAAAGTTTATCATGCTTTCGGTATTAATATCGGGATACCCGGGAAATGATATCGATGTTTTTTTAGAACCATTGGTTGATGATCTACATACCTTATTCGAGACAGGGGTTGATATATATGATGTTTCCACAAAAGATAACTTTAATCTACGTGCCGTTGTGTTATGGACAATAAATGATTACCCTGCACATGGTACATTATGTGGTTGCCCGTACAGTGGATTCAAAGGTTGTGTAGTATGTGGGAAAGATACAAACTGTGTTAGACTTTCTGCCTCATCCAAGCAAAGTTATGTTGGTCACAAACGATATCTACCATATAACCATCCGTTCAGAAAGCAAAAGAAGGCATTTAATGGACAACAAGAATTTCTCCCGGCTTTAATTCTAATGACCGGGGAATAAATATACAACGAGGTACAACATATTGAAAATAAGTGAGGAAAAGGAAAATGAACAAACAATAAGGCATCAGAATTCCAAGAAGATATGAGAGGCAAATGTGGGAAGATTCAAAAGCAGAAAAGAAACACAACAGAAGAAGAGGGTAGTTCAAGCCAAGTAAACGGACAAAACGATGCGTATTGGAAGAAATTAAACATTTGGTATCAAAAACTTAGGTATTGGAGGCATAATTCTGTTCCACATTGTATTGATTTTATGCATGTAGAAAAAAATGTTGCTGAGAGTCTAGTCGGAACTTTGCTACATGTTCCGGGAAAGACGAAAGATAGAGTGAATGCTCGATTGGATCTGGCTGAGTTGGGGGTCAAACCAGAGTTGTTTGCTATGCAAGAAGAAGACAAAAACAACACTACCTCCAGCAGGTTACACATTGACGAATGCTAAAAAAGACACCTTTTGTGAAACGTTACACAACATCAGGGTACCACAAGGTTATTGTTCAAATTTCTCTAGTTTGGTCAACCTAAAGGATAGGAAGCTCATTAGCCTTAAATCGTATGTCTATCACATGCTAATGCAAGAGTTTTTGCCCATTGCAATACGTTCAATCATGCACCCACCCACACAATATGCTATTATCAGGTTTTGCTTTTTCTTTAAATCGATATGTAGCAAAGAAATCATATTGCAAGAACTAGATAAGATGCAAGAAGAACTGGTAGTGACACTGTGCCTACTCGAGAAGTTCTTTCCTCTGTCATTTTTTTGATATTATGATACATTTGACTGTGCACCTAACTAGGAAGGTAAAATTATGTGGTCCCATATGCTTTCGGTGGATGTATCCCTACAAAAGATGTATGAAGGTTATTAAAGGACATGTGTGAAACAGAAATAAACCAGAGGGATGCATTGCTGAGGAGACAATTGCGGAAGAAACAATAGAGTTTTTTAGCGAATATCATAAATCCATAGAAACTATTGGTATCCCACCTGATAAACATGAAACTGATGAAAATGAGGAAGTAAAGCCATCGTCGGCCAGCAAATCAAGTGAAGTTTCTGTAGAACTCTTTGAGAAGGCACATTTGTATGTAATACAGAATACAGATGAAATTGTACCATATATCGAGTAAGTATTGTTGATCTCACTTCAATAGATCGAATTCCTTAAGCTTGTTTAAGGTTTAGTTATATTAGATAAATCTAAGTATCTATAATATTTTCCATAATCAAATAACTTAATACATATCATATAAGCAGTACTAACTAACAAACAGTGCTAACTTATTAACTAGCAGTACTAACTAACAAACAATACTAATATTCACTAGCAGTAGTAACTATGTACTAACAGTAGTAAACACTTAGCATATTTTCTTTGAAGTTCATGAGCAGCACTAAATTCAGCTAAGCAGCATTAACACAAACATGAGCAGCAGTAATCCAAACAGCATTAAGAAGACTTTTAATCCCAATAAGTATTACTAACACATGTCTATTTCGTTATTTAAAATGTTCTATCAAATATAATAATCAATGACATTGTTTCAGAAGACACAAGTAAGTTTTGAAAACAGAAAACCCGGGTAAACGAATAGCATTTTTGGAGAATGAGCACAGTAAATCTTTTGCTAAGTGGTTACGCAAAGAGGCAATTAATCGTATGTTATTTATAATTGTTTGTTTGTTGTTCCTTCAATTTGAAGCTAATATATACTTGTAATGAAATTCAGGTTGAGAGAGAGTTAGCGATCTCCAAAGAAAGTGTATCAGAAACTGTAAGGTGGATATCATATGGACCACGCGCCACCGTAGTGAAATACGATGCATATAACATCAATGGGTATACCTTTCATACGAAATGTCATGATGGCAAAGTTTACCAGAACAGTGGGGTTAGTGTTGAGGCAATAGATCTGCACATATCTAAATAAGTTGCAACCACAAGACAAGCATTTTATTATGGGGTTTTACAAGAGATATGGGTACTAGATTACCGTTTCAGGCAAATTCCTCTTTTCAAATGTGATTGGGTTAATCACAGAGCTGGTGATGTGAAACGCGATAATCTTGGTAAACATTTGTTGAACATGACAAATTTAGCAAACGGTTGATCCGTTCATATTAGCCTCACAAGCAAGACAAGTGTTTTATGTGAAAGACCAAATAGATAAAAAAATTGTCTATTGTCTTTAAGACACCTCCCAAGAATTACAAAGATATGTATGACGAAGTCGATGAGGAATTTAGTACCGTCATTCACCAGCGCAATGATAACATATTGCCATGTGTAAATCGATGTGACTTGGGTAATGAATCACGAGATGACTACTATCGAACCGACTGTGGAGGTGTTGTTATACGAAAATCCAAGTGAACCATGTCATGCTCAAGTTGTCACACTCTACCTTTATCATATTTCACTCGTTCTTTTAAAGCATATAGACATTCGATTTTTTATACTTGTTTATAGACTTATGTTTGTACTGTGCAGAACCTTTTAAAGCTTTTATTTTGCTACAAATACTCTTGTAAAGGATTTCATTTTATCTATTAATTTTTTTACTTCCTGTTTGGTTTATATGTTTGTATACGAGGCTTTCAAACCTGAGCTATGCCCCGGATGAGTCATGAAGTTGCTAATAAACTGCTTAATTCTGCTTATTAAACTTCTTATTATCGGCTTTAAAACTGATTATTGTCTGGTTTGTGTGTTATTGCAGCTTGCACATTGCATTTGTACATTTCATTTGCAAGCAAACATTTGCACATTGAATTTGCAGATTGCATATGCACATTGCTTTCACATTGCTTTTGTACATTGCATTTGCAGCTTGCATTTGCAAGCAAGCATTTGCACATTGCATTTGCAGGCTATTGTACTTATTAAAACCTTATTAAAAGTGAAACAAGTTAAAAATAAGCAGAGGGAGAAGAAAAGCCAAACGGTTTATAAGCAGTTTCTATAAGCACTCTTTTTAAAGCTACTAGCCAAAAACAAAGAAGCTTATACTTCAATATTAATAAAGAAAATGCTTATATTAAATGAATAGGTTACTCTGGAAGATGGAACTCCCTTGACTTCGGTAAGGATGTCTGGTTCGATTCTCGCTGGAGGGTGTAATATCCATTTTTATTTTTTGTTATGAAATATTTTAGGTATCTTAGTCACATACAATATAACATAGAGTGGCCAGAAAGTTTTAGATCAGTGTTTACCCATATGGTGTTTAAAGTGAAGTAAAAGTTGTGTGACTATTGTTCATCTAATGGCCACATGAATGTTATGTTTGTGTGGCTTTTTGTAATATTTAGTCACACAAAGCATGTTTGTTTTGGGTATTTAGTCACATACAATTAAGTATAAAGTGGCCAAAAGTGTTAATAAGTGTGACCATATGCTGTTTAAAGTGAAGAAATGTGTATTTTATGTGACTATTGATCATCTAATGGCCACATGAATTTTATGTTTGTGTGGCCTTTTGTAATATTTAGTCACACAAAGCATGTTTGTTTTGGGTATTTATTCACATACAATTAAGCATAAAGTGGCCAAAAGTGTTAATAAGTGTGATTATATGTTGTTTAAAGTGAAGAAATGTGTATTTTGTGTGACTATTGTTCATCCAATGTCTACATGAATTTTATGTTTGTGTGACCTTTTGTAATATTTAGACACACAAAGCATGTTTTTTGGGTATTTAGTCACATACAATTAAGTATAAAGTGGCCAAAAGTGTTAATAAGTGTGACCATATGCTGTTTAAAGTGAAGAAATGTGTATTTTGTGTGACTATTGATCACCCAATGGCCACATGAATTTTATGTTTGTGTGGCCTTTTGTAATATTTAGTCACACAAAGCATGTTTGTTTTGGGTATTTAGTCACGTACAATTAAGCATAAAGTTGCCAAAAGTGTTAATAAGTGTGACCATATGTTGTTTAAAGTGAAGAAATATGTATTTTGTGTGAAAACCCGCTTGACTTCCGTAAGGGAGGTCGCGGGTTCAGCGGGTTCGATTCTCGCTGGGGTGTAAAATCCTTTTTTATTTTCTTTTTCTGAATATTTTGGGTATTTAGTCACATACAATTAAGCATAAAGTGGCCAAAAGTGTTAATAAGTGTGACCATATGTTGTTTAAAGTAAATGTGTATTTTGTGTGACTATTGTTCATCCAATGGCCACATAAATTTTATGTTTGTGTGGCCTTTTGTAATATTTAGACACACAAAGCATGTTTTTTTGGTATTTAGTCACATACAATTAAGCATGAAGTGACCAAAAGTGTTAATAAGTGTGACCATATGTTGTTTAAAGCGAAGAAATGTGTATTTTGTGTGACTATTGATTATCCAATAGCCACATGAATTCTATGTTTGTGTGGACTTTTGTAATATGTGACCAAAAGTGTTAATAAGTGTGACCATATGCTCTTTAAAGTGAAGAAATGTGTATTTTGTGTGACTATTGATCGTCCAATGGTCACATGAATTTTATGTTTGTGTGGCCTTTTGTATTATTTAGTCACACAAAGCATGAAATTTAATGATGACCGATTTCACATTTTGTTCTAAATACTAGCCACGTGAATACTTTACGATGTGACTGGTATGAATATATTGGTCACATATAATCACCTTAAATGTGGCCATAAACATAATTTAGACACACATTTGTGATATGTTGTGGCTATTGTAAAGGCATATAGTCACATGATCGTGCTAGAAGTAAATGTGACTATACACATTATCTTTTGGCAAGCTAACACAAACTAAACTTTAGACGCACATATTAAGTCACGTGACCATATGTATTGGATTTTGGCTACACTTAAATAATGTGTGACAAAATGTTTAGTGTGACCATATATGGCATTTGGTCACAGTGTTCAGTGTGTGACATATATTTGTCACTATTTATATGTATATCGTGACTAATGATTCAACCTTATTTTTCATTTGTCACGCGTCCTAAATTTATATGTGGCCAAATAATTAGCAAAAGATAGCAGTCACCCTTAAATAATGTGTGACAAAACTTGACTGTATGATTTAGACATATAAAAAAGTACTTCATGTGACCATATATGCCAATCTGGTCACATTGTTCAAGTGTGTGACATATATTTGTCACTATTTATATGTATATCGTGACTAATGCTTCAAGTTTACTTGTATTTGTCACGCATTCCAAAATCATATGTGGCTAAATAATATTACCAGTTACCTTTAGCCACATAATGTTCAAATGTGTGGTAATACAGTTCTAATGGTCATACAATCGAAATTTTCATGTGTGGCTAATTAGTAAATGTTGTTTATTTTGGTACCTTTAGCCACATAAATAGGTGAATGTGTGGCCGTTCCATTTTTCCCATGTGTGACCAAATCCACTTTTTGTACTAGTGTAATAGCATGCATCAGTGTCTTAGCATCCTTGTATGAGTTAAACTTTAATTGATGCTCATTAGGTAAAGCCATCAACAAAGTGCTTTTTGCCTTCAACTTTGCCCTTCTTTGTACCTTCTCTTCAACACTTGTAGGAGGGATAACAGTCACCTTACCATCAACAGTTTTTGTTACTATGGGTGCATTACCATTTTTTACGATCTCCCATAGAGTGTAATCAATGCACTGTAGGTACTGTTCCATCCTCATCTTCCTGAGATCATACTCACCAGGTTAGAGTATGGGTAACTTGATGGTTTGAGTAGATTGAGAGTCCATTGCTTCTTGAAAAAAATAGATCTTATGTGTAGTAAAGTTTCTTCTTATTCAAAGCTTCTCACAAGCTATGATACCACATGTTGATCCCAATAGAATAGATCTTGCTTAGCTTGTATAAGCCTAAGTTGTATTGAATAAATCCAAAACAACTATGATAGAAACTTTGATTGTGAATATTAAAGACTATGCGGAATCTAGTCAATGATACTAATAAGAATTTTAATGAAACAATAATGAATAAAATTAATAACAAAACAGTTTACCAAAATTTCAGCCTCAATATAATACGAACACTCTTAATAGTGTTAGGGTTTACAAAACCTTAAAGCTACAAATAGATTGACAGAACAATGAAAAAGATGATATCTATCTTTATGCCCTAGGACCTCCTTTTATACACCAAGGAGTCCTAGTTGATTTACAACATATTACAAAAGTTTAGAATATTTACTAAGATCCTTTCTATAGATAACTCATACTTATCACGTAAGTATTCTTGATCTCCAATCAATCTTTAACTTTTCAGTTGTCTTAATCCTTGAGCAGTTGTAACCTTTAAGCAGTTGTAACTTTGTACCAGCAGCACTAACTGAGTACAAGCAGCATTAACTAGTTAGAATATTTTCTTCATTCTTCATCATCAGTACTAAGTTACACTAGTAGTACTAACTTTACTCTAGCAGTACTATCTTTACTCTAGCAGTACTAACATTACTAGCAGTAGTAACTAACAGTACTAATATACACTAGCAGTAGTAACTTACACTAGCAGTACTAACTACTTAGCATATTTTTCATAAAGATTACTAACAACACTAGTTTATACTTAGCAGCAGTAACTAATACTTTAATAGTCTTAACTTCCACTTACCAGTATTAACTTCCAAACAGCATCAAGAGGCTTTTAATCCTAACAATCCTCCCCTAAACTTGATATTCTTTTTTAAAAATATCAAG
>BQNB010035913.1:2606-50510 GCA_026074375.1 Tanacetum coccineum | reverse complement strand
AATTCACAACCCCATGGTCACACTTAATATTTCTAATCAAAGACATCATGATAACTGAAAGACCTACAACACAGCTTCCGCAACTCTGATGCGTGCTATCATGATCCAGAAAAGTGTGAGCATGCCGGTTCGAATGTCACAACAATACATGGAGGCAATACTACAACAAGGATGATTAAGAGATTTACTGTGGCTGATGATCTTAAAGAAATCTCAAAGATCACACAAGTCAAAGGAACTAAGTTCAAAGATCACTACATTATGTACAAAGAGATCAATGCATGAAGAATCAAAGACTACGAGCTGAACACAAGATCAAGATTGTTGAGCTTAATTTAGTGTTTTTTGGGGTGACCTCCCTTAGGGGGAGATTGTTAGATATTAGAAAAAGACTCGGTCACCCCGTGTATTTTACCGTTTATTGTAGCTCGTAGTTAAGCGTTTAATGTATAACATTCGGTAATGGGCCGGGTATTAAACCCAACGTGTAAGCCCACTACCAAGGCCTTAAGGCCGGTTTTGTTGTCACTATATAAGCCTCTTCCATGCCATGGAAGAGGTGGGTTAGTCATTTACATAATACAAGTTCATTTTCTCTCTCTAGAAAGTTCTCTCTCACTTTCTCACTCTAGAACTTGGCTAATCCACTAGTCATCTAATTGTGTTATGATTTCCAATATCCTACAATTGGTATCAGAGCACATGGGATGATTAGCTAGATTGTGTGTGCGTTTTCTTGGTTAGTTTAGATCAAAAGTTTGGTTTTTGAAGGTTTATAGTCTTGTTCTTGGTTTTCTTTGATCTTGACGTTTGTGATGTTAAAGTTCATGTTTTTATAGTTGCTATAGCCTTCTAGTACCAAGTTGTGCAAAAGAAACCAGGCAAAAACGTTCAAAAGGGTGATTTTTAGGTGTTTTTAGGTGAAAAACCAAATTTTTCTTTCCAGCGAGTTAAGTTACTGTTTGAAGATCTTCGTAGCGAGTTAGGGTACTGTACTGGCGAGTTGTCAGAATAGTACACTGTGTGTCAGAAAGTATTGTGTCAGCGACTTGTCTTCTTGTGCAGGTAGCGAGTTAGGCAGCGAGTTAACTTTTCTTGCAGGTAGCGAGTTGAAGACTAGCGAGTTGGATACTAGCGAGTTGAAGACTAGCGAGTACAGGTTTTGAAGATCTTTATTCTAGCGAGTTAGGAAAGGAAACTCTGCCAAAATTTCTTCTTATTAGCGAGTTGTCAAACACTCCTCTTAGCGAGTTGAAGGTAGCGAGTTACAGGGTTATTGAAGATTTTTGCTAGCGAGTTGAAGGCAGCGAGTTACAGGTTTTGAAGATCTTTATTCTAGCGAGTTAGTGAAATAATACTCACCAATTGTCCTTACTTGCTACGAGTTACAAGTCTCTACCACAGATTTACAGGTTAGCGAGATGTGGAACTATTGGTGACTAAGTTTATTCAAATTGACTAATTTCAACCTGTAATCCTAACAAGCTTGAACAACAATTCACCATTTCATTCAATCAATCACCACTTTTAACATTACAGTGGATGTAGTGTTGCGCACGCTAATCAATGCTCGATCCACTAATCATTTCACAAACATCAATTTACGATGCTAAGGTTTTGCAGAATACATCAATTCCAGTCCGATACCCAACCACCTATGCTTGCTAGGACTGACTTTGCAACATGGCAACAACGTATTTCAACTGTATTTTTCGGGAAAAGAGAAGAGGGTGAACGATCCTGAAGACAATATCTATGAAGGACCCATTAGATGGTACTATTAGAGACACACTTGCTGAAGGAACAGAAGGTGCCCAACAACTTGGTCCCGAACGAGCTCGAGTCTATTATGATCTTTCACCTGAAGATAAGGATAGGTATAACGCTGACATTCGGGCAACAAACATCCTACTTCAAGGGTTACCAAAGGACATCTACACTCTTATCAATCATTACACAGATGCAAAGGACATATGAGATAATGTGAAGATGCTTCTGGAAGGTTCAAAATTAACTAAAGAAGACCAGGAATCACAATTGTATGATGACTTTGAACACACTTTCGACAAAACAAAAAGAGAAACAATCACACTACTATTTCCGGTTTTACCAAACTCATCAATGACATGCGGAACATCAAGATGACCATGTCCAGAATGCAGCTGAACTCAAAGTTTGTTAACAATATGTTGCCTGAATGGGGTCGATTTGTAACAGCAGTGAAACTAAACAGAGGATTGAGGGACTCCAACTATGATCAGTTGTATGCTTATCTGAAGCAACATGAGGCACATGCCAATAAGAACTAAATGATGTTGGATCGATTCACTCAACACACCTTGGATCCTCTTGCCTTGATGTCCAATGTTTCACACCAGCAATACTATTCACAATCATCTACAACTCCACCATCCACATATGTTCCACCACACTTTGCGGACAACACTCCACTTGATTCAGGACTCTCTCCAACTGACAACTTAATTAAGAACTTAACCAACACACTTGCCCTACTCACCCAATCATACAAAACATACCTACCTCAAACAAATAATCAACTCAGAACTTCATCAAATACAAGGAACCAAGCCACAGTTCAAGACGGCAGGGTTGTGGTTCAGAATGTTCAGGGTTGAAATAAAAACTCCCAAAAAAATGATAATAGGAGTCAGGGGAACAATGTACGGGGTGCAGTTATAGCTGGATACGGGGGAGCTCAGAACAGAGTTGGGAATGCAAATCCAGGTCAAGCAAGACAGATTAAGTGCTACAACAGCAACAATATAGGCCATATAGCAAGGAACTGCACTCAGCCTAAGCGGTCACAGAACTCCAAATACTTTAAAGACAAAATGTTGCTGATGCATTCTCAAGGATAAAGGGGTACACGGATGAAGAGAGTGCTGATTCTTGCATGATGATAAGACAATTGCTGTGCATGATGATGTGTGATGAGCAACCCAGTGCACGATTTACACTCCATGTAGATAAAGTATGTTTTCAAGCAGATGATTGTATGCTTTTGACTCTGATGTAGATGAGGCTCCTACTGCACAGACTATGTTCATGGCAAATCTATCATCCACAGATCCTGTTTATGATGAAGCCAGAGTCCTGTCTTATGAAATCAGACATTATTCTTATCAGAGGTACACATCATGTATCATTATTCAGGATTCGCTGTTTGTGAACATCATGAAGTACATGAGATGCATGACGATGTACAACCTAACTACATTGCTGACTCACATGCTGATTATACGAGTGATAGTAATATAATTCCGTATGATCAGTATGTAAAGGACAACGAAGTGCCAGTTGTACAAAGTAATGTATCTTCTGTACCAAATGATGCATACATGATGATATTAAATGATATATATGAACCGTCTGCCCAATGTGTCTTTGTAACCACACAAAACAATGTAGTTGAGAATTTATTGACTGCTGAACTTACGACATATAAAGAACAAGTTAAACTGTATGAAAGACGGGCCAAGTTTGAATTAACAGAAAGAGAACCAAAGATTGATGAACAATTAAGAATAGTTATCACTTATCGTAATCGTAAAGAAGAAAGTTTGAAAAGGGAACTTCATTCTGTAAAACTGCAACTTACATCTACCATTAACCATAACAAGTCAATGGTAGAAGAAGTTACGTCTTTGAAAAAGGATTTTAAACAGAAAGAAAACAAATACCTTGAAGAATTTTTGGACATGAAAGCTTTAAAAGAAAAGGTCGAGGATAAATTATAAAAAACAAGACCAGTCTCTTCAAACAGTTCACATGTTGTGTAAACCAAAGCCCTATTACGATGAACAGAATAAGGTAGCTATTGGCTACAAGAACCCCTTATGCCTAACCCGTGCTCATAAAGTTTAGCCTGTCCTATATAATGGTCATGAAATTATCAAAACCAATCATGTCCCGGCCATAGTGCATAAATCAGAAGATACCCTAGAGATAGCTGAAATCACAAGGAAGAAAATGAATGACAAAATGAAAGACCCAGAGTGTGTGAAAAAGAAAGTTAAGATTGCACCACATGATTACTCGAAAGAGAATTATTTAGCGACTTTCACACCACAGAAAAAATTGACCCTCGAGCAAATATTTTGGTCCAATGATCTCATCAAGATGAAAGCAGAAGCTCTCAAAGAGCAGACCACAGCTTCATGACCAATCAAAGCGTTGACGGTGTATCCTCCAAATACACCTGCAACGCTTATCCCCAGGGTGCTTCCAACAAAAATTCAAGTGAAAATTAATATTTTTGCACTTATACAACTTTTTTTTGGAATTTGAAAAAACCTGTAAAAAGAGAACTACACCAACGGGGCTCACTGAAGGGGAAAGGGGTTTTGAACAAACCAAAGAATGTTACCTCACCGAGGTCATCCCATTTTTCAAAACACTTAAAGAACAATTTGACGGAATTCAAAAAGCTTTAACTAAAGAAATTAAAGAAATGAAAGACATTTTTGAAGAGTTGGAAGCTGAAGTTGACCAAAATGTTGTAAATAGGAAGCATGATGAGATTGAGCTGAAAAATCTTCTTATTGCAAATGATAATTTAATTGCAGATTGCTTGTCCAAAGAAGTGTTTTATATTGCAACGAATTCTGAGCTTACTGTGTCTAGATTTACTGAAATGCATGAAGCCCACACCATTGTTCAAAGACGTTGTCTGGAACTTGAAGCAGAGCTTTCTAAATTACGAGATAAGGTTCAAAAAGATAATTATACTGAATTAGTAAAATGTTTTTCCAATCTTGAGGTTAATCACTTAAATTTATAGTTAAACTATCAAAACCTTAAAGAAAGTTTTGAAAACAACCCATCTCCACCCGCTCGAGATACTCCTGATTTTGACTCAGTCTTTGTAATCGAAAAAATGAAAGCTTCTATTCAAGGAAAGGACAACGCCATCAAAAAATTAAGAATGTAAATCTCTCAATTGAAAGAGACCCGTAGTGAAGCAGACCGTACTCTTGATTTCAGGGCTTTAGATTTTCAGATCATCCAATTAACTGAGAAAGTTACCACCCTTCAAGAACAAAATGAGCTTTTTAGGGCAGAAAATGCAAAAGTTAAACAGCATTACAAGGAATTGTATGATTCTATTAAGATCACGCGTGATAAGCATATAGAACAGACAACTGCCTTAACCACTAAAAATGAGAATCTGAAAGCCCAAATACATGAAAATCTGCAAAGCAACACTATAGATTCTATTAAACCAAGAGTTCTTGCGCCCGGTAGGTATGCTATAGATGTTGAATCGATTCTCCCTAACATTAGGAACAATAGGGAAGTTCATCTAGATTATCTCAAGCATCTTAAGGAAAGTGTTGAAACCCTTCGCGAGATAGTAGAGGAAGCTAAGGTTGAAAGACCATTAGATAGATCACTTGCATCTGCTTGCCTTTATACTAAACACTCTCAGGAACTATTAGAATATGCGATTGGCACTTGTCCTAAAGACTACAATCAAAAAGATAAAAAGCATGCATATAGCCCTTTAAATAAGAAAAAGCAAGTTACTTTTGAGGATCAATGTGTAACGTCAAATAATAACACACATAAACATGTAGTGCAATGAAACATTTAGAAGACTAATGTCCCTGTGCTTCCTCCTACAGGAGTAAACAGTTGCACTAATATTAGCGAATCACAGCCTAGGAGCAATACCAAGAGAAATAGGATCTCGCCGGCTAAAAGTGTCAACAAGAAGAAAGTAGAAGAACACACTAGGACCAATAAGTCTAGTTTGAAAACCACGAATCGTGTTGATTCTAGTATTAGCTCTAAGCGTACTTTAATTAATTCGAATTCTCATTCTGTTTGCCAAACATGTAACAAATGCTTAATTTTTACAAATCATGATATGTATATGGTTGATTATTTGCACTATATGAATGCATCCCCCTCTATTCATAATGTTGTGCGCAAAGTTAAGCAAGTTTGGAAACCTAAGCAAGTTAGGCAAGTGTAGAAAGCCACAAGAAAAGTGCTTACTAGTGTTGGTCATCAATGGAGACCCACGGGAAGAATATTCACTTTAGGAGAACAGTGCCCTTTAACTAGGCTCACTATACCCAAAGTAGTATCTGCTAAGAAAACCGAGAATCAGGCCATTACTTGTGCTAACCAACAGGAACCCAACCAAAATTGGGGATCTGACTTTCCAAACTCTCAATTTTCATCTATTTTCAAATGCAGGTCGTACAGAGCGTCCTTTGGTATTTGGACTCAGGCTGTTCAAAACATATGACGGAGGATCGCTCACGGCTCAGGAATTTCATGAAAAAGTTCAGCAGGACAGTTAGATTCGGGAATGATCACTTTGGTGCTATCATGGGTTATGGAGATTATGTGGTTAGTGAGAGTGTGATCTCTAGGGTATACTATGTGGAAGGACTAGGACACAATCTGTTTTCTGTCAGACAATTTTGCGATTCTGATCTAGAAGTTACATTAAAGAAGCATTTTTGTTATGTTCGAGATACCGATGGTGTTAAATTAATTAAAGGATCTCGTGGTTCTAATTTGTACACTATCTCAGTTGAAGACATGATGAAGTCCTCCCTAATTTGAACCACTTGAACTTCGGTACCATCAATGACCTTGCAAGAAAGGACTTAGTCAGAGGTTTACCTAGATTAAAGTTTGAGAAATATCATCTTTGCTTCGCATGTCAACTAGGAAAGAGCAAAAAGCATACCCCAAACCAAAAATTGAAAACACCAACTTGGAAGTTCTTAATACCCTTCATATGGATCTATGTGGACCGATGCGAGTGCAAACGATTAATGGGAAGAAATACATCTTAGTCATCGTTGATGATTACTCTCGGTTTACTTGGGTTAAGTTTTTGAGAACGAAATATGAAACCCCAGAGGTTGTCATCAAATTTCTGAAGCAAATACAAGTCAGTCTCAACAAAAGTGTTAGATACATCCGTACCGATAATGGTACTGAATTTGTCAATAAGGATTTGACTGAATATTATGAACGTGTTGGCATTTTTCATAATAGACGGTTCCGAGGACTCCACAGCAGAAAGACGTTGTCAAAAAATGGAACCGTACTCTTGTTGAGGCTGCCAGGACAATGCTGATATTTTCTAAGGCCTCGATGTTTCTATAGGTAGAAGTTGTTGCTACTGCTTGTTACACCTAAAACTGATCCCTTATTCACACTCGCCATATCAAAACCTCATATGAGCTGGTGCATGATAAGAAGCCTGATCTTACCTTTTTGAGAGTCTTTGGTGCTCTTTGTTACCCTACAAATGACAGCGAAGATCTTGGAAAATTACAACCAACAACTGATATTAGAATATTTATTGGTTATGCACCAAGCCAGAAAGGTTATAGAATCTACAACAAAAGAACCAGACGAATAATAGAAACTATTCACGTTCAATTCGATGAGCTGAATGAGTATATGGCTCCTGTGCAACTCAGTATAGGACTCGCTCCTATATTTCTGACGTCTGGACAGATAAGTTCAGAGCACGTACCAAATTCGGTTCCTACAGCACCTTATGTACCCCCCATAAATAAAGAACTGGAGCTTTTATTCCAACCAATGTTCGATGAATACCTAGAACCTCCTCGTGTTGAAAGACCGGTTTCTCCTGCTCCAGCAGTTCCAGTTCTAGTCAATTCAGCCAGTGCACCTTCATCTACTACCATTGATCAAGATGCACCTTCTCCAACTCATTCATCGTCATCTTCGGCATTACAATCTCCAAGTATACATCAAGGCGTTGCAGCTGAATCTACTCTTATGGAAGAAAATCCGTTTTCTCCTGTTGACAACGATCCCTTCATAAACATATTTACTTCGGAACCTACTTTTGCAGCATCATCATCCGGGGATGTTAGTTCAGCAGAATCAACCTATGTCACTCAAACACTTCATCATCTCGGAAAATGGAGCAAGGATCACCCGCTTGTTAACGTCATTGGTAACCCATCTCGACCAGTATCCACCAGAAAACAACTTGAAACTGATGCCTTATGGTGCTTGTATAACTCTGTACTGTCAAAAGTCGAACAAAAAAACTTCAAATCTGCAATAACTGAAGATTGTTGGTTTCAAGCTATGCAAGATAAGATTCACAAATTTGATCGACTTCAAGTATAGGAATTAGTACCTCAACCAGACTATGTCATGATTATAGCTCTCAAGTGGATTTACAAAGTTAAACTTGATGAGTACAGTAATGTTCTAAAAAACAAGGCACGGTTTGTGGCCAAGGGATATCGACAAGAGGAGTGAATTGACTTCGAGGAATCTTTTTCACCAGTTGCATGCATCAAGGCTATAATAATATTCATCGCCAATGCCACCAGTAAAAACATGACCATTTATCAAATGGATGTCAAGACAGCATTTCTTAATGTCGAATTAAAGGAAGAAGTGTATGTTAGTCAACCAGAGAGTTTCGTTGATCCAGACCATCCGACACATGTTTATCATCTGAAGAAGGCACTGTATGGTTTAAAGCAGGCTCCTCGGGCATGGTATGACACTCTGTCATGGTTTCTTCTGGACAACAAGTTTTCCAAGGGTGCAGTAGACCCGACTTTATTCACTCAGAAAATAGGCAAACATATTCTTCTTGTTCAAATTTATGTAGATGATATCATATTTGCCTCGACCGACCCTAAAGCGTATGACATTTTTTCCAATGAGATGAGTTCTAAATTCCAAATGTCAATGATGGGACAAATGTCGTTTTTCTTAGGATTATAAGTTTTTCAAAATCCCGGAGGCATTTTTATTAATCAATCAAAATTTGCTCTCGAAATCTTAAAGAAATTTGGGATGGATTCGTGTGACCCAGTTGATACACCCATGGTGGATCGACTTAAACTGGATGAGGACCCCTTAGGGATTCCAGTTGACCAGACTCGATTTCGTAGTATGGTCGGCTCCCTAATGTACCTCACTGCCAGCAGACCCGACCTTGTATTCGTTGTATGCATGTGTGCTAGATATCAGGCTTCGCCTACCAAAAAGCACCTTGAAGCACTTAAACGGGTCTTTCGGTATCTCAAAGGAACCATTAATTGGGGTCTTTGGTATCCGAAAGACACCGCTATGGCACTAACAGCCTATGCAGATGCAGACCATGCAGGTTGTCAAGATACACGAAGAAGTACGTCAGGAAGTGCTCAGTTCCTTGGAGATAAATTAGTCAGCTGGTCATCAAAGAAACAAAAGAGCACTACGATCTCAACTACAGAGGCTAAATACATTGCCATGTCTGGATGCTGTGCTCAGATACTTTAGATGAGATCATAGCTTACAGACTACGGCTTTGCGTTCAATAAGATTCCCCTGTATTATGATAATCGCAGTGCCATTGCTCTCTGCTGCAATAATGTCCAGCACTCCCGATCCAAGCACATTGAAATACGACACCATTTTATAAGAGAGCAGGTTGAGAAAGGCGTGGTTGAATTGTACTTCGTGAGGACGGATTATCAGCTCGCGAACATATTCACCAAAGCATTACCAAGAGAGCGATTCGAATTTTTACTCCCGCGACTTAGTACGAAGAGTATGTCTTCGGACCCCCTTAAACGTCTTCAGGAAGGAGAAGAGGAGTAAAGGATGGTCCTCCTATATCCTATGTAAATATGTATATTGCTTAAATCTAAAAAGAAAATACAAAAATATAAAACCTACAAAAACCATAAAAATCAAAAAATAGAAAATACCAAAAATAGTTTTTCAAGGCATGTCTTCCGTTTATCGATAACATTTACGGACCTAGAAATGTCATTCAATAATGACACGGGTCTTTAAATAAAGCTCGAACGGAAGTTCAAACTTTTCAAAACATGTCTTTATGGCTTGCAGTTATTTCAAACTGCACCCGTTTTTCACAATGAGGAAAACATGTCGCCAAAAAGATGGTTGTTCCTAACAACGGGTGATTCAGTTTTCCCAGGCATGGATTACTTTATATATCCATACAACTCCGACTTAATGTACGCTTCAGTGCATTATTTCTTGATAAAGAAGAGAAGTCTTCTTTTTAACCAACTAATTTTTCGTCTATGATTCTTCAGAAAATTATTTGTGTTACCCACGGTGGAAAAGTGTTGTTTGAAAATTAATCGGACTTGAATTTCTAAAAATTTGACACTCAATCAACGACCACAGCTCATTAAATAGAAAACGGATCATTGATTGAGGGGGAGAATGTTTTCAAATTTATGACATCTAACGGGAATTTTAATTCATCAAATAATTAATTGATAAAAGGTTTTTTGTATTTAGCGGGGTTACAATTTAAAGGGGAGTTAAATGTAGTTTAACTCAAAAGGCCAAAATTGTCAATTATTTGTGAGTATAGGGGCTTATGTGCAATGTGTTAAATGTTTCCTAGGCGTATGAAACTTGAAGGACCATTTGTGTCATTTCTGAAACTTGTACTAACCTTATTAATACTCTAAACCTAAAAGAGAATGTTAGCAAAAGTGTAGGGACCAAATCTGCCAATGTGTAACTATTAATAGTATAATAGGTTTAGCGACTTAAGATTGGTCAAACATTCAACTTTTCTGGTCAAACATTTCTCTTAAAAACCCACTCTCGTAACTCGCTAGCTTGATCTTTGGTTGATTCATGATTTCTATGACTTTTAGTGCCAAGGTAACTTTTGTTTCATGTTCTATATCTTATAAACTTCTTATATCTAAAGTTTGGTTGCCTAAATCACTCTAAGTCGTTATAAATCAATAAGTTCGGCTAGTTTTAGCATCTATATCATTATTTATGTTTAGGATGATGTTTTATTTGCTGGGTTAGGTTTAGAATCGATGGATAATGACTCGTTTATGTTTTAATTGCTTCCTCTGTCATTATATTGTGGTATTAATGATTTTCGTGGTTATGCTTGACTTTTAATAGTCAAAGATTGTTGTTTGTTGTTAAGTGTTGTATCTGAATGATTGAAACATGTTAGTGATGCTATCTAAGTTCTAAAATATACATCCATGAACTTGTTTGCTGGTTTGAGTAGAATTAGGACTTAGCGGGTTGGTTGTGTTCTTCGTAGCGAGTTAGATGATATTTCGTAGTAGCGAGTTAGGTGATGATTCATAGTAGCGAGTTGATAGCTTTGCATGTTAGCGTGTTGTGCTTTGACTCTAGCGAGTTCGATATTATTTTATTATTGTATCATGAACAAGCTAACCAGTAGCGAGTTGAGGAAGAGTTTTATTTTTATTAAAATAATCAACTCGCTATTTCAAATTTTCCAAATTTAATAGTGAGTTAAGTATTTTAATAAGAATATTCATAGCGAGTTGTCATTAGCGAGTTGTCATGAGCGAGTTGAATTTCCTCTCTTGTTTAATTGTATGCAGGCAACTCGCTACCCCTTAGCGAGTTAAAGATGATTTTATTTTATTATAATATTTAACCCTCTATTTTAAATTTTCTATTTTGGTAGCGAGTTAAGTTTTTGTAATATAATACTTCAGCGAGTTGTCTGCAGCGAGTTATGTAATTTGTCAAATATCTTTGGGTCAACTCATTCCTAGGTTGACTTCCCTTTGAGCAATTGCTCCCAACTAACATCATATATCTGTATGTATTTCCTGCTGTTAGATCTACTTGTGCAGATACTATGGCTGACATGAACATTCCTACGAATGATGCTCCTGCTGAACAAGCTCCTGCTATTGCACCACCGACCAGAACAGATGATCAAATTTTTCCGTTAAACAAATGGGTGCCCATCGGCAAGAGTAACTGCGTACTCGATGTACAGAAGTCTCAGAGGAATCCTATCTTCTCGATTGCTGTGGCCTTACTAAAAATAACTAATTTCCAGGGCCTTCACGGCATCCTCTACGGTTCCTGCTATCTACATTCAGCAGTTTTGGGACACCATGTGTTTTAACTCATCTACTGGATTGTACAGCTGTCAGTTGGATGAGCAATGGTTCAATCTTCACAAAGATCTTCTCAGAGATGCACTTGATATCACTCCAACCAATGATAACAACCCTTTATGGCTCCACCTTCGAGTGATACAGTCATCAAATATGTCAACACTCAGGGATACCCCTGTACGCTCAGGAACGTGTCTGCTATCTCTGTTAATGCTCTTTATCAACCATGGAGAGTCGTCCTGTCCATGATCAACATGTGGCTGATAGGTAAAATTACTGGATATAACAGGCCAAGACATCCTGTGCTTTAGATCCTTTGGGGTATCATTCATCGCTCCAACATTGACTATGCTGAAAGGATTTGGGAAGAGTTTGTTCAATCCATACAAACCTTTCTCGCTGACAGGAAGAATCTAGCTACAGCTTCACGTAGAAAGAAGAAAAAAATTCATCTGCTTATCCTAAGCGTTAGGTTCACCAAACTAATCATCTATCACCTAAAAACCAAGCACAACATACATCTAAAAACTGGCTCACCTCTTCACTACTCACATGATGAAAATGTTTTGAACACCCTCAGGTTTGTTAGAAAGGATGGTAGGGAAATATTTGGTATGCCGATACCTGATGCTCTTCTCACTGATGATATTAAAGGAGCACCCTACTACGATGAATACATGGAGCATGTTGCCAAGTATCAACAACATCTGGATGCAGAACATGGCATGGAAGATGAAGAAGGATCAACTGAGTCTCCTAAAGCTACCAAGGTTACAAAACCCAAGGTAGCGAAGGTCACAAAACCCGCTGGTGACAAGGCTCCCAAGCCCACTTCCTCTCAACCACCCAAACCAACACCGGCACAAACTAAACCCTCTAAGAAAGACCAAGGTAAAAAGTGTAAACCAGTCAAGGAGACATCTGATGCACCATCCCCCGCCAAATGAGCTAAAGCGGGTAAGGTGACTAAGAAACGCATGCCAAAGAGCTATCTACAGTTGGTTGATGAGTTTGTTAATGAAGGTGTTACAGAAAAGGAACCTGCCCATGATGATAAATAGGCAGACCTTCAACGGGCTCTGGAGCTAAGCCTAAAGGATCAAGGGGAACGAACTCATAGACCAGCTCGTCCGGTGGTAATTAGGGAAACTAACTCTCGGAGAATTCAACCGCTACCAGATGTACAAGGAAAGGGAAAAGATAAATTCATTGATGAACAAGCTGCTCACGATCTACTCACCCTTCACACTCCAAAGCAAAAGAGCCCTGCAGATTAATTTATCTTTCAGAGGCGCACTCCTATGCCCACTAAATCCTCTGGACATGCTGAATCTCCTTCCTTAGACGCAAAACTAGATCTGACTGACAGTGAAACAGAATCTGATGAGGAAGCGCCTGAGATCCATGCCGAAGATCATGATGAAGGCCAGGCTAGAGCAAACCCTGGTGAACAAGATAAAGGCCAGGCTGGACCAAACCCTGTTAAACATGATGAAGGCCAGGCTGGATCAAACCCTGGTGATGCTGTAGAGTCTCAACCTTAATCAAGTCATGTGGTTCATGCTGGACCAAACCTTGAACACATGGATTCAGAGGCCACTGATGCTTTAACTCAACAAAACCCAGAGCAAATGGATGAAGAGTTTACCATAACTGCTTATCCAAATGTTCAGGAGAACCTTAAACTCCCAACCGAAGATCAAGTGATTATCGAAGAACATGCAAGCTCTACTGGAACCTTGTCTTCTCTACAAAATCTTGACAAGGAACTCAGCTTCACCAATCAGTTCTTCATAGAGAAGCCATAGGAATAAGAACCTGAGAAAACCAATACTGAATCAGAGGTTCAGTCAATGGTCACGGTTCCCATTCATCAGGACACCTCTTTAGTTCCTTCAATGACTACTCCGGTTATTGATCTCACTGTGTCACGCCCAGTCTCTACAACTATTCATGCACCACTCCCAACATCAATAGCAACAATCACAGCAACCACAACAACAACATCTCTTCCACCACCACCACCTCAAACACAATAAAGCACCATAGATCCGATCCTAGTACATCACATAGGTGAGCTTGAACAACATATGGCAGATTTGGTTCAAAGCAACTTAGCCTTGGAGGAAAGGTTGGACAAACATGGGTCCCGGCTGTACAAATTGGAAAATCTTAATATTCCCCAGCAAGTGAGGAAAGCAGTTGATGAGATTGTTAACGATGCTGTTGATTGGGCAATGCAAGCTCTACTTCGAGCTCGATTCAGTGATCAACCTGCCGTGGATATGAAGGAAATTCTCCAACAAAGAATGTTTGAAGATAAATCCTATGAGGCTCATGAAGATCATAAGAATTTGTTTGACGCGCTGCAAAAATCATTGGAGCGTGATTACTCAAATCAACTCCTAGCAGATCTGGACGAAGCTCGCAAGAAGAAAAGAAAGAGACGTGAGTCACCAAGAACTCCTCCTAGGTCTCCACATTCATAGCCACCTCCTCCACCTCCTCTAGCAGGCGCATCTAGTACTCTAGGTACTTCAGGAGCATCGGGATCTTCTCAGTTGCCTTCGCCTCCCCCTCCTCCATCTACTGGTGCATCCAAATCTGCTCAGCAACAAGGCAATAAGGCTCCAAGTTTGTCCAAGACTGCGGCCTCCTCTCATCAATCCATGGCTTGGACCACATCTGACACTAGATATGAGTCAACTGGTTTTACGGCTATTCAGGAAACATCTCCTTTAGATGATCTGATGCATGATGATTCCATTCCCGACAAACATGTACATTTATCTGACGATGAAGACTCCGGGAATGATCACCTACCAAAAGATAATGTGAGAAAAGACTGGTGGAAACTACTTCCTGAAGAAGAAAGACCAGCTACTCCTGAACCTGCTTGGACCATTCCTTCTTCCAATGTGTCAGATGTTAAGAACAACTGGGCTTTTGCATTGGTGTCAACCTATGAAACTCCTGCTGAGAACTCCTTGCTTGCAAAAACTAGAGACATGGCGACTTTCATAAACTGGTACTGCCGTAAAGTGAACAAGACTGTGCTTACACAAGCAGATTTCGAAGGCAGGCTTATGAAGTTGTTAAAGCCCTCTATCCAGATGTCGTTCAACTTCAGTTCCAGATGGAAGAGTGTCACAAGATGCTCACAGATCAGGTTGACTGGACGAATCCAGAAGGAGATCATGTCAGAGTCAATGTCAATCGACGACTGCCTCTCGGTGGTCCTCCAAGTCATGTTACTATTCAAACACAATTCTTCTTCAATAAAGACTTGGAGTATTTAAGATATGGTAGCAAGGGAAGCAGTCCCGCACTATCGATTACCAAGATGAAGGCTGCTAGTTATCCTGACTTTGGTCTTGAACTGCTAGTACCGGAGCACATGTGGATTGATGATGTGTGTACCTATGACATTAGTGCAAAATATGGCATCTCTCACTAGTGGTTTAATCAAAAGTTCTATATTGACAGACATGATTCTCCGTCGCATCGAAAAGAAGTCAGAACACACATGCAGATTCTAAGTGTCGCCAGAATCAAAGCATACTCACGAAACGGGTATGACTACTTGAGTGAAATTGTCCTCCGAAGAGCTAATTTTCAAGAACATACGATTGCTAAAAAAGATTTCAAGAACCTATATCCCAGTGACTTTAAAGACCTGAATCTGCTCCTTCTGCAAGGTCATCTCAATCATCTTTGTGGTTCAGACAAATGGATGCTATCTACTGTTGTCAAGCTATAGACCCAAAACTTAGTGATCCGACAATGGGTTGAATATTTTCAACTCGGCATTGAAAGCTACCAGACACAGTTGAACCTCACTAAACCAGGATGGGATGCTAAAGGCTACGAGTTCAAGCATGATTATACCATCACTGAGTCTCCTCGAGCAGTATTGTTCCCGGTCAACAACAATTAACGAAAGATCATGCGGTTTAACAAAATATACAAGTTCAGTGATGGCACGTTGACACGTATTCTGGAAGCACTAGCTTACAGAGTCAAGGAATTCAAGATCAAGCAGCTCAATCCGGGTATGAATATGCGATTCTGGACTCAAAAGGACGTGCAAGGAGCAATGAGTTCATAGCGACTAATGAAATGCGACTAAAGACGAGAAGGATCTACCGGAACCTGGAATGCTTTGTTGGTGGACGTGTTCGTGATATTAACTACAGACTTCTTCAGAGAACGAAATGATATCGTCATTTCAGTTAAAAGGTCAATATCATGTATATTATATTGTAAACTTTGTACATTATATAGTAATGTGGTAATCAGTGTTATGTGCCAGTTTATGAATTTTCATGAGTTTCTCGTTAAACTCTAAATTATTTATAAACTCATCATAACTGACACTAACAGGCTCCCTCACTAATTGAGGGGGGGGGGGCATATATATATATAGGTTCCAATATCGACTTGTATTTAATCAGACCACATTTTCTCCCACATTTTTCTAACATATTTAAATCAATTGAGATCCTAAATCTCAAAGGGCTTAAAATTTTTGATCAGGGGAGAGAATGTGATTTAAATATTAAAACTGATAATAATGTGATCTATTAAGACTCAAGCAGGTACTCCTCCCTCCATGTGCCAAACAATTTCAAATATCGACGCACTTGTTGAGGGGGAGCGTTTCTAAATAATCAAAACAATTAAGGTACAATGACTTTGATATCTATATCACAAGTACCTTGGTTGATTTTTCAACTGGTTTTATGGAAAAGTGAACTGTACCAAAAGACCGACCCTGTACTTACTTTATCAGAGTTATAAGGATGGTATGGTTAGGTACATGTTCCCATGATCCCGCTAGAGCCAGAGGGATCTACCCGGGGACAATCCACTAGTTAGTATAGAAGTCCTTAGGTATGATTACAAAAGGAGTAATGTGAGAATAAGGGAATAGTGCGGACTGAGATAGAGCTAGTACTGGAATATACCCAACAAGGTACTAGAAATGAAGTCTCGGTAAGCACTGAAGGGGTTGAAGAATGAAAAAGAAATGTTAAGATAAAGAGTGAAAGGAAATTAGCCCTCCTTAAATCATTAGGCAGAAACCGGGTCACTACATATGCTGTCAGGATCACATGGTTGATTGCTGACATTGAAGACAAGTATCATGGACCCAGTGATATGCTGCACAACCCACCCTAGCCACTCAAGATCCCTCAAAGGATTCTTGTTTCATTTCTTACAGAGATCAACACATTTCTATCGTCTCTCTCACTTCGAGTTAAACGATATTAAAAAGGTAGCAGTATGCTCCATCCTGTCACTACTAAAAACCAAAAGTGCACTATAGAGTCTAGAGCCATGAGATCATCCATAAATCTCGTTAGGACACTAATTCAAACTATGCTTGCTCATTACACACTGTGATAACAAGTAAGATCTTAAAAGTCCTACGCATTATCCTCGTGGTATTGCCAAAACATCTAAGTGATACGAAAGTACTCACAATGAAGATGGAAATCCTTCTAGGGCCAACATCAAACAAGCTCTTGGTAGGTGACATGTGAGATCCATTATGGATCAAACTTGTGACAAATAGAAAGCAATGATGGTGTGATTCTTTATGAATCAAACTTGTTCCAGGTAGTGAATTGATGAATAGTTCTTTGGAAAACCTTTTGATGTGCTCAACTACTGATTTTCGAGCACATTGACTGTGTATATCTTTCAAAACAAATGTGTTTCTAATGAAATTTGATTTTATGATTATAAAACCTTTGATGTGTCACAAAAACTCTTTTCTGAGTGACACACGACTGACTTTCAAATCAATTTCTCATTAATCAGTGGGTTTTTAACTCACTGGTTTACTCACTCCGTGCTTTGTCTACTTTGAGATGCTTCGGTTTAAGAACGGCTAGCGCAGCTGCGAAACCCTGTCAAGGAGATTCTTCGGAATTCTACCTGATCACAGGCAGTATTTATACTGATTAACAGGGAACCGTGGTTCATGTAACCTTATTCAACGAAAGTGAACAAATACACTTTTGTTTGTTTATTACTAACATATACTTGCACGAATCCCAGACGGTAGCAGCTGCTGGCAAGAGACATGTCAATTCACAACCTCATGCTCACACTTAATATTCCTAATCTAAGACATTATGATAACTGAAAGACCTACAACACTGATTCTGCAACTCTGATGCGTGCTATCATAATCCTGAAAAGTGTGAGCATGTCGGTCCGAAGGTCACAACAATACATGGAGACAATACTACAACAAAGATGATTAAGAGATTTACTGTGGCTGATGACCTCAAAGAAAGCTCAAAGATTACACAAGTTAAAGGAACTAAGTTCAAAGATCACTACATCATGTACAAAGAGATCAATGCATGAAGAATCAAAGACTACGAGTTGAACACAAGATCAATATTGCTGAGCTTAATTTAGTGTTTTCTGGGGTGACCTCCCTTAGGGGGAGATTGTTGGATATTAGAAAAAGACTCGGTCACCTCGTGTATTTTACCGTTTGTTGTAGCTCGTAGTTAAGCGTTTAATGTATAACATTCGGTAATGGGCCGGGTATTATACCCAATGTGTACGCCCACTACCTAGGCCTTATGGCCGGTTTTATTGTAACCATATAATCCTCTTCCATGCCATGGAAGAGGTGGGTTAGTCATTTACATAATACAAGTTCATTTTCTCTCACTAGAAAGTTCTCTCTCACTTTCTCTCTTTAGAACTTGGCTAATCCACTAGTCATTTAATTATGTTATGATTTCCATTACCCTATAATTGGTATCAGAGCCAATGGGATGATTAGCTAAATTTTGTGTGCGTTTTCTTGGTTAGTTTAGATCAAAAGTTTAGTTTTTGAAGGTTTATAGTCTTGTTCTTTTTTTTCTTTGATCTTGACGTTTGTGAGGTTAAAGTTCATGTTTTTATAGTTGCTACAATCTTCTAGTACCAAGTTGTGCAAAAGAAATCAGGCAAAAACGTTCAAAAGGGTGATTTTTAGGTGTTTTTAGGTGAAAAACCAAAATTTTCATTCCAGCGAGTTAGGTTACTGTTCGAAGATCTTCTTAGCGAGTTAGGTTACTATACTGGCGAGTTGTCAGATTAGTACACCGTGTGTCAGTAAGTATGGTGTCAGCGACTTGTTGTCTTGTGCAGGTAGCGAGTTAGGCAACGAGTTAACCATTCTTGCAGGTAGCGAGTTGATGAATAGCGAGTTGAAGACTAGCGAGTTACAGGTTAATTGAAGACAATTTTCTAGGGAGTTATGAACTAGAACTCTGTCAGTTTAATTTCTTGCTAGCGAGTTATCATCTCTCTTCTATCGAGTTACTTATAGCGAGTTACATGTTAATTGACGACAATTTTTCTAGCGAGTTATGAACAAGAACTTTGTCAGTTTAATTTCTTGCTAGCGAGTTGTCATCTCTTTTCCAGCGAGTTACTTATAGCGAGTTACAGGTCAGTTGAAGACAATCTTTCTAGCGACTTATGAACAGGAACTCTGTCTATTTAATTTCCTTCCAGCGAGTTGTCAAGTCTCTTCTAACGAGTTATAAGGCAGCGAGTTGTAGACTTTTGGACTTTTGGACTAAATTCTTCAAATTGATTAACTTCAACCTGTAATCCTAACAAACCTGAACACCAATTCACCATTTCAAACAATCAATCACCACTTTTAACATACAACCACTAATCATTGTTCGATCAACTTAATCATTTCACAATCAATTACGATGGCTAATCTTTCAGAAGACATCCAATGTGCCGGTTCTGATACCCGACCACCTATGCTTGATAGGACTGACTTTGCATCATGGCAACAATGCATTCATTTGTATTGTTAAAGTAAAGAGAATGGTGTGAATATCCTAAAGTCGATTGATGAAGGACCATTTCAGATGGGAAATTTTTAGGAAACACTTGCTGAAGGTACTGAAGGTGCCCTACACTAGGTCCAAAACGACCTTGAGTCTATTCTGACCTCTCACTTGAAGATAATGAAAGGTACAACGCTGATATTCGGGCAACAAACATCCTACTTCAAGGGTTACCAAAGGACATCTACACTCTCATCAATCATTACACTGATGCAAAGGACATATGGGACAATGTGAAGATGCTCTTGGAAGGCTCGAAATTAACCAAAGAAGATCGGGAATCACAATTGTATGATGACTTTGAACACTTTCGTCAGAACAAAGGAGAAACCATTCACGACTACTATGTCTGGTTTTCCAAACTCATCAATGACATGCAGAACATCAAGATGACCATGTCCAGAATGCAGGTGAACTCAAAGTTTGTGAACAACATGTTGCCTGAATGGGGTCGATTTGTAACAGCAGTGAAACTGAACAGAGGATTGAGGGACTCCAACTATGATCAGTTGTATGCTTATCTGAAGCAACACGAGGCACATGCCAATGAGAACAAAATGATGTTGGATCCATTCACTCAACACACTATGGATCCTCTTGCTTTGATGTCTAATGTCTCACAGCAACAGTACTATTTACAATCATCTACAACTCCACCATCCACATATGTTCCACCACACTTTGCTGACAACACTCAACTTGATTCGAGACTCTCTCTATCAGAAAACTCAATTGAGAATTTAACCAACACACTTGCCCTAATCACCCAATCATACAAAACGTACCTCCCTCAAACAAACAATCAACTCAGAACTTCATCTACCCCAAGGAATCAAGCCACAGTTCAAGACGGCAGGGTTGTTGTTCAGAATGTTCATGGTCGACAGAATAGAGAACAGGGGAACAATGCACGGGGTGCAGGTGCAGCTGGTTATGGTGGAGCACAGAACAGAGTTGGGAATGCTCCAGGTCAAGCAAGGAAGATTAAGTGCTACAACTGCAACGGTATAGGCCACATAGCAAGGAACTGCACTCAGCCCAAGCGACCACAAAACTCAGAATACTTCAAAGACAAGATGTTGCTGATGCAAGCTCAGGAGAATGGGGTGGCATTGGATGAAGAGCAGTTACTATTTATTGCAGGTGGACAAGACAACGCTGTTGATGAAGATGTGGATGAGCAACCTGTTCAGGACTTAGCACTCAATGTGGATAATGTGTTTCAAGCTGAAGACTGTGATGCTTTTGATTCTGATGTTGATGAGGCTCCCACGGCACAGACTATGTTCATGGCTAATCTATCATCCGCAGATCCTGTTTATGATGAAGCCGGTCCGTCTTATGATTCGGACATTCTATCTGAGGTACACGACCATGATCACTATCAGGATGCTGTTTGTGAACATCATGAAGAACACGAGATGCATGACGATGTACAACCAAACTACGTTGTTGACCCGCATGCCGATTATACGAGTGATAGTAATATGATTCCGTATGATCAGTATGTAAAGGACAACGCAGTGCCAGTTGTACAAAGTAATGTATCTTCTGTTCCAAATGATGCATACATGATGATATTAAATGAGATGCATGAACAGCCTGCCCAATATGTCTCTGGAACAACACAGAACACTGTAGTTGATAAATCATTAATTGCTGAACTTGCAACATATAAGGAACAAGTTGAACTGTATGAAAGACGGGCCAGGTTTGAATTAACAGAAAGAGAACAAAAGATTGATGAACAATTAAGAATAGTTATCACTGACCATAATATTAAGGAAGAAAATTTGAAAAAGGAACTTCATTCTGTAAAAATGCAACTTGCTTCTACCATCAACCATAACAAGTCAATGGTAGAAGAAGTTACGTCTTTGAAAAAGGATTTTAAACAAAAAGAAAACAAATACCTTGAAGAATTTTTAGACATGAAAGCTTTAAAAGAAAAGGTCGAGGATAAATTATACAAACAAGACCAGTCTCTCCAAACAGTTCACATGTTGTGTAAACCAAAGCCCTATTATGATGAACAAAATAAGGTAGCTATTGGCTACAAGAACCCCTTATGCCTCACCCGTGCAAAGCAAGTTCAGCCTGCTCTATATAATGGTCATGAAATTATCAAAACCAATCATGTCCCGCCCATAGTGCACAACACAGAGGATACCCTAGAGATAGCTGAAATGACTAGGAAGAAAATGAATGACAAAATGAAATACCTAGAGTGTGTGAATCATAAGGTTAAAATTCCACCACCTGATTACTAGAAAGAGAATTATCTAGCGACCTTCACACCACATAATCAATTGACCCCTGAGAAAATATTTTGGTCTCAAGATCTCATCAAGATGAAAGCAGAAGCTCTTAAAAAGCAGACCACGGCCTCAAGACCAATCAAAGCGTTGACGGTGTATCCTCCAAATACACCTGCAACGCTTGTCCCCAGGATGCTTCCAACAAAAAGTCAAGTGAAAATTAACATTTTTACACTTATACAACTTTTTTTGGAATTTAAAAAACTTGTAAAAAGAGAGTTACACCAACGAGGCTCACTGAAGAGGAAAGGGGTTTTGAACAAACCAAGGAATGTTATCTCACCGAGGTCATTCCATTTTTCAAAACACTTAAAGTACATTTTGAGGGTATTCAAAAGGCTCTCACTAAAGAAATTAAAGAAATGAAAGACATTTTTGAAGAGTTGGAAGCTAAGGTTGAACAAAATGCCGTAAATAGGAAGCATGATGAGATTGAGCGAAAAAATATCCTTATTGCACTTGATAATTTAATTGTTGATTGCTTGTCCAAAGATGTGTTTTATATTGTAACGAATTCTGAGCTTACTGTATCTAGATTTACTAAAATGCATGATGCCCACACTATTGTTCAAGCACGTTGTCTGGAACTTGAAGCAGAGCTTTCTAATTTACATGATAAGGTTTAAAAAATGACCATACTGAATTAGTAAAACGTTTTTCCAATCTTGAGGTAAATCACTTAAACTTGCAGTTAAAGTATCAAAACCTTAAAGAAAGTTTTGGAAACAACCCACCTCCACCCGCTAGAGTTACTCCTGATTTTGACTCAGTCTTTGTAATCGGAAAAATGAAAGCTTCCCTTCAAGGAAAGGACAACGCCATCAAAAAATTAAAAATGCAAATCTCTCAACTAAAGGAGACCCGTAGTGAAGCAGACCGTACTCTTGATTTTAGGGCCTTAGATTTTCATATCACTCACTTAACTGAAAAAGTCACCGTTCTTCAAGAACAAAATGAGCTTTTTAGGGCAGAAAATGAAAAGGTTAAACATCATTACAAGGAATTGTACGATTCTATTAAGATCACGCGTGCTAAGCATATAGAACAAATAACTGCCTTGCTAACTAAAAATGAGAATCTGAAAGCCCAAATACAGAATAAAATGAAATGTGTCACTAAGGATCATGTAAAACCAACAGTTCTTGCACCAGGGAAGTATGCTATAGATGTTGAACCAATTCCCCCTCGCAATAGGAACAATAGGGAAGTTCATCTAGATTATCTCAAGCAACTTAAAGAAAGTGTAGAAACCCTTCGCGAAACAGTAAAGGAAGCTAAGGTTGAAAGACCATTAGATAGATCAATTGTCTCTGCTTGCCGTTACACTAAACACTCTCAAGAACTATTAGAATATGTGATTGGCACTTGTCCGAATGACTTCAACCAACGAGATAAAAAGCATGCTCCTACCCCTTTAATTAGGAAAAAGCAAGTTGCTTTTGAAGCAAAATATGAAACGTCAAATAGTATCACACACAAACATGTAGAGCAACTGCACACTCAGAAGACTAATGTCCTTATGCCTCCTTCTACAGGAGTAAACAGTTGCACTGATGCTAGCGGATCACAGCCTAGGAGCAATACCAAGAAAAAAAATAGGATCTCGCTGGCTAAAAGTGTCAACGAGACGAAAGTAAAAAAACACCCTAGGACAAATAAGTCTAACGTAAAAACCGCAAATCGTTTTGATTCTAGTATTAGATCTAAGCGTACTGTAATTAATTCGAATTCTCATTCTGTTTGCCAAACATGTAACAAATGTTTAATTTTTGTAAATCATGATGTGTGTGTGGTTAATTATTTTCACTCTGTGAATGCATCCCCCTCTATTCATAATATTCATAATGTTGTGCGCAAAGTTAAGCAAGTTTGGAAACCTAAGCAAGTTAGGCAAGTATGGAAACCCACAGGCAAAGTGGTTACCAGTGTTGGTCATTAATGGAGACCCACAGGCAGAATATTCACTTTTGGAGAACAATGACCTTTAACTAGGCTCACTAAACCCAAAGTAGCACCTGCTAAGCAAAACGAGAATCAGGCCATTACTTGTGCTAACCAACTGGAACCTAACCAAAATTAGGATCTAATTTTTCAAACTCTCCATCTTCGTCTAATTTCCAATGCAGGTCATACAGATCGTCCTTTGGTATTTGGACTCAGGCTGTTCAAAACATATGATGAGGGATCGCTCACGGCTCAGGAATTTCATGAATAAGTTCATCAGGACAGTTAGATGGGGAATGACCATGTTTGGTGCTATCATGGGTTATAGAGATTACGTGATTGGTGACAGTGTGATCTCCAGGGTATACTATGTGGAAAGACTGGGACACAATTTGTTTTCTGTCAGACAATTTTGTGATTCTGATTTGGAAGTTGCATTTAGAAAGCATTCTTGTTTTGTTCGAGATACGGATGGTGTTGAATTAATTAAAGGCTCTCGTGGCTCTAATTTGTACACTATCTCGGTCGAAGACATGATGAATTCCTACCTAATTTGCTTGTTGTCCAGAGCCTCCAAGAACAAATCATGGTTGTGGCATCGACGTTTAAACCACTTAAACTTCGATACCATCAATGACCTTGCAAGGAAGGACTTAGTCAGAGGTTTACCTAGATTGAAATTTGAGAAAGATAATCTTTGCTCCGTGTGTCAACTAGGAAAGAGCAAAAAGCACACTCACAAACCCAAAACTGAAAACACCAACTTGGAAGTTCTTCATACCATTCATATGGACTTATGTGGACCAATGCGAGTGCAAACAATTAATGGGAAAAATACATCTTAGTCATTGTTGATGATTATTCGAGGTTTACTTGGGTTTGAGATTGAAAGATGAGAACCCAGAGGTTGTCATAAAATTTTTGAAGCAAATACAAGTCGGTGTCAACAAAATTGTTAGATACATCCGTACCGATAATGGCACATAATTTGTCAATAAAGATTTGACTGAATATTATGAACGTATAGGCATATTTCACCAAAAATCAGTTCCGAGGACTCCTCAACAGAACGACGTTGTCGAAAGACAGAACCGTACTCTTGTGGAAGCTGCTAGGACAATGCTGATATTTTTCAAGGCTCCGATGTTTCTATGGGCAGAAGTTGTTGCTACTGCTTGTTACACCCAAAACTGATCCCTTATTCACACTCGTCACACCAAAACCCCATATGATCTGGTGCATGATAAGAAGCCTGATCTTACCTTTTTCAGAGTCTTTGGTGCTCTTTGTTACCCTACAAATGACAGCGAAGATCTTGGAAAATTACAACTAACAGCTGATATTGGAATATTCGTTGGATATGCACCAAGCAGGAAATGTTATAGAATATATAACAAAAGAACCTGATGAATTATGAAAACTATTCACGTTCAATTTGATGAGCTAACTGAGCAAATGGCTCCTGTGCAACTCAGTACAGGACCCACCCCTACGTTTCTAACGCCTGGACAGATAAGTTTAGGGCTCGTACCAAATCCGATTCCTACAACACCTTATGTACCCCCCACAAATAAAGAATTAGAGATTTTATTCCAACCAATGTTCGATGAATACCTGGAACCTCCTCGTGTTGAAAGACCGGTTCCTCCTACTGCAACAGTTCCAATTCCAGTCAATTTCAGCCGGTACACCTTCATCTACTACCATTGATCAAGATGCACCTTCTCCAAGTCATTCACCATCATCTTTTGCATTACAATCTTTAAGTATACATCAAGGCGTTGCAGCTGAATCTACTCTCGTGGAATAAAATCCGTTTGTTCCTATTGATAACGATCCCTTCATAAACGTATTTGCTCCGGAACCTAGTTTTGAAGCATCATCATCTGGGGATCTTAGTTCAGCATAATCTCCTTATGTCACTCAAACACTTTAACATCTCGGGAAATGGAGCAAAGATCACCCGCTGGATAATATTATTGGTAACCCCTCTCAGCCGGTATCCACCTGAAAACAACTAGTAACCGATGCCTTGTGGTGCCTATATAACTCTGTACTATCAAAAGTCGAACCAAAGAATTTTAAATCCGCAATAACTGAAGATTGCTGGTTTCAAGCTATGCAAGATGAGATTCACGAATTTGATCGACTTCAAGTATGGGAATTAGTACCTCAACCAGACTGTGTCATGATTATAGCTCTCAAGTGGATTTACAAAGTTAAGCTTGATGAGTACGGTGATGTTTTGAAGAACAAGGCTAGGTTGGTGGCCAAGGGATATCGACAAGAGGAGGGTATTGATTTCGAGGAATCATTTGCACCGGTTGCACGTATCGAGGCTATTCGAATCTTCATCGCCAATGCCGCCAGTAAAAACATGACCATCTATCAAATGGATGTCAAGACAGCATTCCTTAATGGCGAGTTGAAGGAAGAAGTCTATGTTAGTCAACCAGAGGGTTTCGTTGATCCAGACCATCCGACACATGTTTATCGTCTGAAGAAGGCTTTGTACGGTTTAAAGCAAGCTCCTCGGGCGTGGTATGATACCTTGTCACGATTTCTTCTGGACAACAACTTTTCCAAGGGTGCAGTAGATCCGACATTATTCACTCGGAAAACAGGCAAACATATTCTTCTTGTTCAAATATATGTAGATGATATCATATTTGCCTCGACCGACCCTAAAGCGTGTGACATATTTTCCAATGAGATGAGTTCTAAATTTCAAATGTCAATGATGGGACAAATGTCTTTTTTCCTAGGTTTACAAGTTTCTCAAAATCCCGGAGGCATTTTTATTAATCAATCAAAATTTGCTCTTGAAATATTAAAGAAATTTGGGATGGATTCGTGTGACCCTGTTGATACACCCATGGTGGATCGACTTAAACTGGATGAGGACCCCTTAGGGATTCCAGTTGACCAGACTCGCTTTCGTAGTATGGTCGGCTCCCTGATGTACCTCACTGCCAGCAGACCCGACCTTGTATTCGTTGTATGCATGTGTGCTAGGTATCAGGCTTCGCCTACCAAAAAGCACCTTGAAGCACTTAAACGGGTCTTTTGGTATCTCAGAGGAACCATTAATTGGGGTCTTTGGTATCCGAAAGACACCGCTATGGCACTAACGGCCTATGCAGATGCGGACCATGCAGGTTGTCAAGACACACGAAGAAGTACGTCAGGAAGTGCTCAGTTCCTTGGAGATAAATTAGTCAGCTGGTCATCAAAGAAACAGAAGAGCACTACGATCTCAACTACAGAGGCTGAATACATTGCCATGTTTGGATGTTGTGCTCAGATACTTTGGATGAGATCATAGCTTACAAACTATAGCAATGTCTATTAATGCTCTCTATCAACCATGAAGAGCCATCTTGTCTATGATCAACATGTGCCTTACAGGCAAAACTGTTCCCGATCCAAGCACATTGACATACGACACCATTTTATACGAGAGCAAGTTGAGAAAGGCGTAGTTGAGTTGTACTTTGTGACGACGGATTATCAGCTCGCGGACATATTCACCAAAGCATTATCAAGGGAGCGGTTCGAATTTCTACTCCCGCGACTTGGTATGAAGAGTATGTCTCTGAAAACCCTTAAACGTCTTCAGGAAGGAGAAGAGGAGTAAAGGATGGTCCTCCTATATCCTATGTAAATATTTATATAGCTTAAATCTAAAAAGAAAATACAAAAATATAAAACCTACAAAAACCATAAAAATAGTTTTTCAAGACATGTCTTCCGTTTATCGATAACATTTACGGACCTAGAAATGTCATTCAATAATGACACGGGTTTTTAAATGAAGCTCAAACGGAAGTTTAAACTTTTCAAAACATGTCTTTATGGCTTGCAGTTCCTTCTGACTGCAATCCGCTTTTTAAATTGAGGAAAGCTTGTCGCCAAAAAGACGGTTGTTCCTGACAATGGGTGATTAAGTTCTCCTGGGCATGGATTACTTTATATACATGCAACTCCGAATTAATGTACGTTTCAGTGCATTATTTCTTGTTATAGAAGAAAAGTCTTCTTTCTTTAACCAAATGATTTTTCGTCTATGATTCTTCAGAAAATTATTTGTGTTACCCATGGTGGAAAAGTGTTGTTTAAAAATTAATCAGACTTGAATTTCTCAAAATTTGACACTCAATCCACGACTACAGCTCTTTCAATAGAAAACGGGTCATTGATTGAGGGGGAGAGTGTTTTCAAATTTATGATATCTAACGGGCATTTTTCATTTATCTGGTAAAAGGTTCTTTGTATTAAACGGGGTTTCAATATGAAGGGGAGTCAGAGTTATTTTAACTCAAATAGGCCAAATTGTCAACAATTCGTGAGTTTAGGGACTTATGTGATATTTGCTAAATGTTATCCATAGGCTTTATAAACTATAAGGACCATTTGATGCCTATTCAGAAATTGTCTGCCTTAATTCATAACATTATAAACCTCAAAGTTAGGAACTTTAAAAGTGTAGGGACCAAAACTGCCAATATGTGAATCTTAAAAGTATAAAATGAGCTAGCGAGTTACTGTTGGTCAAAACTTGCAAAATTCAGTCAAACTTGTCTCTCTAAATCCTCTCTCGCAACTCGCTACATTGAGACTTTCATTGATTTTTTATTTCTGTGCTTATATTTGTCAAGGTACTTCGTGTTTTATGATCTCTACCTTATAAACATCATTAATCTAAAATATGGTAGCCTTAATCACGTGAAATCGCGCTAAATCAAAGATTTCGTCTTCATTTATCATCTAAATCTTTATGAGTGTTTGGATTGATGAGTTAATTGTTGGGTTAGGTTTAGGATGAGTAAATGATGCCTCGTTAGTGCCTGAATTGCCCCCTTGCATCATTCTATGGTTTTGATGATTTTCGTGAATATAGTTGACTTTTGTTAGTCAAAAAATCGTTGTTTATTGTTGGTTGTTGTTTCTTATGGTTGCTAAGTGTCTGATAATGTTGTCTAAACATTTATTCATGTGCTTTCTTGAACACCCTTGCTGGTTTGTAATTTTAGGTCTTAGCGAATTACCTTTGTGCTATGTAGCGAGTTAAGATAATACTAAGTAGCGAGTTGAGTGACTTTTTCTTGGTAGCGAGTTAATGTTGATGCTTAGTAGCGAGTTGTAATGCTTGTTAGCGAGTTAAGAATATTATATTGTCATGAACAGGCAACTCGCTAACCTATAGCGAGTTGATGAAGATTTATAATTTTATTAAGATATTCAACTCGCTATTTCAAATTTTCCAAAATTAATAGCAAGTTAAGTATTTTAATAAGAATATTCATAGCGAGTTGTCATTAGCGAGTTGAATATCCTATCTTATTTAATTGTGTGCAGGCAACTCGCTACCCCATAGCGAGTTAGTGAAGTTCTTATTAATTATTATATTTAACTCTCTATTTCAGATTTTTTCAATTTGGTAGCGAGTTAAGTGTTTCTATTTGTATGTTCTAGCGAGTTAGTTGTAGCGAGTTGAGGATCATTAATTGAATCATCTAGCGAGTTGTCATTAGATTGGTTTAGCGATTTGTCAAATATCTTTGGGTCAACTTACACCAAGGTTGACATCCCTTTGAGCAATTGCTCCTATCTAACATCATATATTTGTATGTATGTCCTGCTGTTGGATCTACTTGTGCAGATATTATGGCTAACGTGAACATTCCTGCGAATGATGCTCCAGTGGAACAAGCTCCTGCTGTCGCACCACCGACCAGAACGGATGATCAGATATTGCCGTTAAGCAAGTGGGTGCCTATCGGCAAGAGCAACTGCGTACTCGATGTGCACAAGCCTCAAAGGAATCATATCTTCCTGATTGTTGTGGCCTTACTGAAGAACACCAACTTCTTTAGGGCCTTCACGGCATCCTCTATGATTCTGGCTATCTACATTCAGCAGTTTTGGGACACCATGTGCTTTGACTCATCTACTGGGTTGTACAGTTGTTAGTTGGATGAGCAATGGTTCAATCTTTACAAATACATTCTCAGAGATGCTCTCGATATCTCTCCGGCCAATGATAACAATCCTTTTGTGGCTCTACCGTCGAGTGATACTGTTATCGAGTATGTCAACACGTTAAGATACCCCAGTACACTCAGGAACCTGTCAGCAATGTAAGTTAATGCTCTCTATCAACCATGGAGAGCCATCTTGTCTATGATAAACATGTGCCTTACAGGCAAAACTGCTGGATATGACAGGCCAAGACATCCAGTGCTTCAGATACTTTGAGGTATCATTCATCGCTCCAACATCGATTATGCTGAAAGGATTTGGGAAGAGTTTGTTCAATCCATACAGATGTTTCTCACTGACAGGAAGAATCTAGCTACGACTGCACGTGGAAAGAAGAAGCCCGCTCATCTGCTCATTTCAAGTGTCAAGTTCACCAAACTGATCATCCATCATCTGAGAACAAAGCACAACATTCACCCAAGGATTGGTTCGCCTCTTTACTACTCACATAAGGAAAGCATTCTGAACACTCTTAGGTTTGTTGGAAAGGATGGTAGAGAAATATTTGGCATGCCGATACCTGATGCTCTACTCACTGATAAAATTAAAGGAGCACCCTACTACGGCGACTACCAAGAGCATGTTGCCAAGTATCAACAATTTCTGGATGCAAAACGTGGCAAGGCTGAGGAAGGAGGAACAACAGAGTCTTCTGATGCCACCAAGGTCACTAAACCCAAGGTATCTAAGGTTACTAAACCCGCTGGTGACAAGGCACCAAAGCCTACCACTACTCAACCACCTAAACCCAAACCAGCACCTACTCAACCATCAAAAGCTGACTCAGAGAAGAAACAAAAACTGGTTAAGGAAACTCCTGATGAACCCTCACCAGCAAAAAGATTAAAGGGTAGACTAGTGGGAAAAAGACGCAAACCAAAAAGTCCAATAAAGTTGGTTGATGAGCCCAGTGATGAAGGTGTTCCTGTTGAGGAACCTGCCCATACTAATGAAGAAGCAGATCTTCAACGGGCCCTGGAACTAAGTCTAAAGGAACAAGCAGAACAAACCCAGGGGCCAGCTCGTTCGGTGGTATTAAGGTGGCCTGACTCTAGGAAATATCAACCGCTTCTAGAGGTACAAGGAAAGGGGAAAAAGAAAGTTGTTGATGAACAAGCTGCTCACGATCTACTCACCCTTCAGATTCCAATGAAGAAGAGCCCTGTAGATCAATTTATCTTTCAAAGGCGCCCTCCCATGCACATTGAACCCACTGGACATGCTGACTCACCTTCCTTGGATACTGAGCTACCTCTGACAGACAGTGGAACAAAATCAGATGAGGAAGTGCATGTGATCAATGCTGGAGATTAAGATGAAGGCCAGACTGGACCAAACCTTGGTGAACAAGATGAAGGCCAGGCTGGACCAAACCATGGTATACAAGATAAAGGCCAGGCTGGATCAAACCCTGGTGATGCTGCAGAGTCTCAACCTCAACCAAGTCATGGAGTTCATGCTGGACTAAACCGTGAACACATGGACTTAGAGGCCACTGATGCTTCATCTCAGAAAAACCAGAGTAAATGGATGAGGAGTTTACCACAACTGCTTACCCAAATGTTATGGAGAACCTCAAACTGTCAACTGAAGATCAGGTGATTCTAAAAGAACCTGCAAGCTCTACGGGAACCCTGTCTTCTCTGCAAAACCTTGAAAAAGATCTCAGCTTCACTGATCAGTTTTTTGTGGAGAAGCCACATGAAGAAGAATTAGGGAAAACGAATACTAAAATAGAGGTTTAATCAATGGTTTTAGTCCCCATTCATCAAGACACTTCCTCGGTTCCCCCAATGACCACTCCGGTTATTGATCTCATGACGATGCAATCCGACTCTCCACTACCAATATCAATAGCAACAACCTCAATAATCACAACAACAACATATCTTCTACCACCTCCTCAACCATGATAAAGCGCAGATCCGATCCTAGTAAGTCGCATAGGTGAGCTGGAACAACATATGGCGGATCTGATACAAAACAACTTAGCCCTGGAAGAAAGGTTGGACAAACAAGGAACCCCACAGTACAACTTGGAGAATCTCAATATTCCCCACAATGTGAGCTAAATAGTTGATGAGATAGTCACTGATGCAGTAGACTGGGCAATACAAGCTTCACTTCGAGCTCGCTTCAGGGATCTGCCCACCGTTGATATGAAGGAAATACTTCAACAACGGATGTTTGAAGATAACTCCTACAAGGCTCATGAGGTTCACAATGACTTATATGAGGCTTTGTAGAAGTCATTAGAGCTAGATTATTCAAATCAACGGCTAGCTGATCAGGAGGAAGCTCGCAAGAAGAAAAGAAAGAAGCATGCAGCTCCAAGAACTCCTTCTGAGTCTCTACCTTCTCCGCCACCACCTCCACCTCCTCCAGCAGGTGCATCTGGTGCTCTCGGTATTTTAGGAACATCAGGATCCTCTCAGTTGCCACCACCTCCTCCTTCTCCGTCTACTGGTGCATCAGGATCTGCTCAGCAAGCAGGTAGTGAGGTTCCAAGATCGTCCAAGCCTGCGGCCTCCACACATCAATCCATGGCTTGGACTACATCTGACACTAGATTCGAGTCAACTGATTTTGCGGCAGCTCAAGAGTTATCTCCTACAGATTCTCTGATGAAAGATGATTCCATCCTCGACGAGCAGGGACATTTGTCTGATGATGAAGACTCCGGGAATGATCACCTATCAAAGGCTGACTCGAGACAATACTGGTGGAAACCACTACCTGAAGAGAAAAGACCAGCGACTCCTGAACCTGCTTGGACCATTCCTTCTTCTAATGTATCAGATATTGAGAACAATTAGGCGTCTACGTTGGTTTCAACTTATGAAACCACTGTTGAGAACTCATTACTTGCAAAGACTGGATACATGACGACTTTCATGAAATGGTACTGCCGACAAGTGAACAAGACCACACTTACACAAGCAGATTTCGAAGGGCAGGCTTATGAAGTTGTTAAAGTCTTCTATCCAGATGTCAGTCACCTTTAGTTCCAGATGAAGGAGTGTCACAAGATGTTCACAGATCAGATTGACTGGACGAATCCAAAAGGAGATCAAGTCAGAGTCGATGTTAACCAACCACTGCCTCTCGGTAGTCCTCCATGTTATGTCACTATTCAACTACAATTTTTATTCAATAAAGACTTAGAGTATTTACGATATGGCAACAAGGAAAGAAATCCTGCACTATCGATTTCCATGATGAAGGCTGCTAGTTATCTTGACCGTGGGCTTGAACTGCTAGTGCCGGAATAAATGTGGATTGATGATGTGTGCACCTATAGCATAAGTGCAAAATATGGCATCTCTCACTGGTGGTTTAATCGACAGAAGTTCTATATTGACAGACATATTCTCCATCACGTCACTAAGGATGTCTGAACACATAGCGGATTCTCGTGTCGTCAGAATATACTTGAGGACGAATATTGTACTCCGAAGAGATGACTTCAAGAAACACACAATTGCGGAAAAAATATTTCAAGAAACTGGTCTAGTGATTTAAAGACATGAATCTGCTTATTTTGTCAAGTCATCTCAATTCATCTTCCTAGTTAGACCAAACGGAAGCTATTTTCTGCCTGTCATGCTATGGAACCCGAAACTGGTGATTCGACAGCGAGGTTGAAGACTTTCAACTTGTATGAAAGCTACCAGACACAGTTAAACCTTCTCTAAACCAGGATGGATGCAAAAGCTACGGTTCAAGCATGATTATACCATCATTGAGTCTCCTCGAGCAGTAGTGTTCCCGGTAGACAACAATGACCGAAAGATCATGAGGTTCAATGAGATATACAAGTTTAGTGATGGGACGTTGACACGTATTCTAGAAGCACTAGATTACAGAGTCAAGGAATTCAAGGTCAAGCGGCTCAATTCGGGTATGAATACGCAATTTTGGACTGAAAATGACGTGACTTCTCCTTCATCATCCATTTCAGTCAAATACTCAGGCCCAAGCTTAATGGTGTCTCTATAAAACCCATCTTCTAAGTCGGATGGCTTCCTACATCCTCTATCATAGTCATCTTCACTGAGTATTATTCTAGATAAAAATAAGTCGTGACCTTCGCTAGACAATTCGCTCCTCTCTGGGTCCTTATATGGTGTTTTAAAGGTGATCTCTTTAGTTCCGTCCGTGAAAGTCATTAACCTATGTTTCCTATTTATAGCTAGGTAGGCGATTTCAACGAAGGGTCATCCAAAGATTACATGGGACAAGCTAGGGTCGATGTTAGTTTCAATATTTTCCAAAATGGTAAAATCCATGACGTAACTCATATTTCCTACAAGTACGTGCATGTCCCTTCTTGATCCTATGAAATTTTTTACCCTATACTTGTATCTATTATTTCTAATAGAGTTATAATAGGTCAAGGACATGATGTTCATGGGTAGGTCAACATCAATATATGCGTTAGCCGTAAATTTATGTCCAATCATTCAGGGAATTTTAAGGTTTCTTGGGTCACCCTTTTTTATCCTAAAGTCATAATTAAGTAAGCATTTAGGCATTTCCTTAATCAATGATTCATAGACCGATTCCTTGCTTGTGTCAACTAAATCTAGAGGCTCTTCAACCTTTAACCATTCAACTCCCCTGTCATCCCTGTTAGGCCCTAAATTATCAACACCAGTTGTGTCTTTCAGCTCCAGTTGTGGTGTATCTCTTTGTTCTTCATTGTGTGCAATGGTGTCGGTGCCTTCGGGGTTTCCCTCTCTTTCTCGCTCTTTTTCTTCAGCCTTGCTATCATGGAAGTTGCTTTGTTGCTTGGGATGGATTGTGATGGTGTTGATCGAATCATGGATATAGGTTGAGCATTGTGGGTCTTTAGTTGGGTAAGAACGAATAGACGAAACTAAAGTTGTGGAGTTAATGTTCAGTTTTGGGTTCTTAACCGTGTCGCTAGGGAGTGCTCCTGCCATTCGATCTGTGATGGCTTTCAACACTGTGTCGATTTTGTTGGTCATCTCGCTTTGTTGTCGTTTGAAATCGGCTTTAAACTTGGACAATCTGGCGTCTTGAGATGCCATGAAGTTGGACACTAATCCTTCTAGATTTGATTGATTGTTAAAGTTTTGAGGATTGTTGTTGAAGGAACGGTTCGGGATTGAACCGTTGGGTTGGAATTGGTTAGGTGGGTTTTAAAAATTATTTTGGGAATTTTGGGGTTGTCTCCACCTAAGGTTTGGGTAACTTTTCCATGACGGATTGTAGGTGTCACCAAGATTGTTTTGCTCGGGTTTGAAAGTGTACCACTTACCTCCCGCTTCGTCGGTACGTGATGATGCATATTCAACAAAGGCTTGTTCGGGATTTTCCATGCAGGACTGAGTGTCGTGGGGACCACTGCAGATCTCACATGGAGAAATGATTTTGTTTACATAAGTAGGTTGCGTTGGAGCAAGATGAGCTTCCATCAAGCGTTAGACTTGATTCTCGAGCTTGATGAGGCGGCGGTCGGATGTACTTGGGACATCTTGAGGCAAAGAGATTGAATTGACCGGCTTAGCGAAATCCCTTGGGTCGTTCCAAATCTAGTTGTCATAGAGGGCGAGGTCCTCTAATAATGCCCAGGATTCTTCAGCATTTCTATCATGAAATGTGCCACTGGCCGATTGGTCATAAAAGATTTGGACTTGAAGCCAAAGATCGATGCCATGATGAGAGACTTTTGGAGTAAGTCCTTGAAACGAGTCCAAGCTTCTGAGAGAGATTCTCCATGATGTTGTTGGAACATCAGGATATCATTGCGGAGTTTGGCAGTCCTTCCTGATGGAAAGAATTAAGCAAGGAAACGAGTAGTAAGTTCCTCTTATGTGGTGATGGATCCTGCTGGAAGATGTTCAAGCCAGTTGCTAGCTTGATCGTGAAGGGAAATTGAAATAAACGCAGGCGCGTTCTTTCCCTATTTTCACCGTCAAGGTCAAGTAAGTCCACAAATTTTAAGAAATCCTTGAGGTTTTGGTTTGGATCCTCAGACCGAAGTCCGTGGAATGAGCATTCATTTTGCACCAACCGGATGATGTCAGATTAAAGAGGTACCACATTATTCCCTACGGGGAGCTCAATGGTATTCCTGTAGCCCTCGTGGCTAGGTTTAGAGTAATCTCCAAGAGTACGGATAGAACTCGTGTCTCCCATGATGGTTGACGAGAATGGATTATGAAACAATTAACAAAAAAAGATAGACTACAAGAAAGCTAATGTACTGGAATTAAAATTCTCACTTGATAGGAATCAAGCGAGTAGAACTAAGTTAAACAATGATCAAAACCTAACTATTCCCCACGTAGCGGCGCAAAAAACTTGATGCGGGGTCTTGTAGGACTTCACCGGAAGTTTTACAATCCCCTAGGCAATATACCTAATCGTTGCAGTGTAGTATAAGCAAGACTCGGGGGTTGTTATCGTTCTTTAGGGGAATAGGTTAGACAGGCTCGAATACGGTCTAACAGAATTCTAAGGGGTTGAGAGAAGATTCTTTTTGTGTTTTTATATTTTATAGAAAGTAGGTAAATCAATGGTTTAAGAGGTTGGTTTGATTAACTAATAATTAAACTAGTATAATCTAAAACTACTGGTGATAACTTTATGATAAAAAATGTATTTACCTAATCATGCACTACTCCTTAGATTGCTTCTCCTAGATTTGTTACCTTGTTACACTTGTGATGATCTGTGTAAGTATTTCCTAGGTCATGAATGGATTACACGAACCCGTCGTCTATTTAATATTCCGTGAGGGCAACCCACATGTAAGGTAGTATGAAGACTATTACAAGGCCCCTAAGAGTATATTAAATGCATGTGAAATAACTTAAGAGGGATCAACCATATTAGGGGTAAGGTAGTATAAATACTATTACCGATGGTATCCTTTCTACACTACTTGCGTTTCCCTAGACGTCTATGCCAATTTAATATCTTATGGCTAGTTTTCTAGAGCCTAACGCGCACATCCATCAACAAGAAGCAACATCAAGAGGATCTACAACCTAAGTTTCATGCAATCAAAAGTAAATACAAAGGAGGGTTAAGCCTAGCATGTTAAAGATAAAGCAAGAACATAAATCAATCAAACAACACTTAGACATATTGAATGATTAATGATAAATAATCTTACTTGATTAAAACCATAGTGATTAAAGTAGTTAACCATAGGGTTTGAGGCCCTAAAATGAACCTACAAAGCTGCCAAAGAATGACTAGGGGTGTCTCCCTAAAATTAGTACTAAGTTACACACTTAGAACCCTAATTTTTGTTTAATATATATTGGAAATCGTTGCGAACACGTCGCTGTTGAACTGACGCCGTCCACCAAGTTGATTGATTCTAGATTCCTCTTTAAGTCGGAGCCAAGTCCTGACGCGAGGCTAGATGTTTTTACTTGCCGTCCAAGAAGACATCACGACGCGTGCTTTAATACCTGCGACACCGTCTTCACGCACTGTATGCATAAATCTTCAAGAGATTTGATGTTGGTCCGTAATCTTGTCCGTTTCTTCTACAAATGAGCCCAAGTCATGTGTATTTCCTCCAAAATATTAATCCAAGTGCAAAAAACCTAAAAACAAACGATTAAGCACATAATCTGGGCATATTTGCATAATTTAAGGGGTTAAATAACCCTGAAATAGTGTATAAAATGACACCTCATCACTTTCTCTCAACAACACCATTTTGCTGAGGAGTATAAGCACATAAAGTTTGATGAAAAATATCAAGACTGTTAAATAAATCACTTATTTGTTATTCAAAAATTCAGTTCCATTATCAGATCTTACATTTTTAATACTACATTCAAACTGATTGTGAATGAGATTAATAAAGTTGACAAATAAACCATAAACTTCATTCTTCGTTTTAATCAGATAAATCCAAACAACCCTGGTATAGTCATTAACAATAGTCACAAAATATCTAAAACAATCTTTGCTAATTACTTTATAAGGTCCTCATAGATCAACATGAACTAATTCACCAATAAAAGTGGTCTTATGATCACTTAATGGAAAGGGCTCTTTAGTCTATTTAGCCTTATGACAGATGTCACAAGGAGAGACATGAGAGTCCTTGGTGAAATTAAGTTCAGATTGTAACACATCAACACCATGGTCAGAGGGATGACCAAGCCTGTTGTGCCACAAAGACTTTGACACATAACAAGTAGCAGTTTGATTACCTACAGTTTGACAATTAAAAGATATGAAAGAAGGGAGTCAAACAAATTAATATAGGCTACCATTTTCACTATCAGTCCTCATGATTTTGTTGTGACGCAAATCCTAAATATAGCACTTAGATTCAGTAAATCCAACAAATAATCTACTGTCTCTAATAAGCTTGTTAATAGACAATAACCTTACATAATATTCTGGAACAACCAAGACATCAAACTAAATTACTTTATCAGATAATTTTAAGTTTCCAACATATTTGATTTTTGCAAGAGTGCCATTTAGATTACCCACAGTTAAGTTTAAATCAGAATTATCAATGATGCCAAACATATTAAGGGTGGAAATTGTCATGTGTTAGTTAGCTTCAGAAACTATGATCCATCTCATAGTAATTTTACACAAAACAATGTTACTATTAAAGAAAATTTTAAAGTTTATATTGAAAAAGACATTATTATTAAGAAAACTAGGCATACATGCCATATTAGCCTGCATGTTTCCAGAAGGCAAATCATTAATGAGATTCATCAATTTCATTATCTGTTCATTTATGAAAGATAATGTAGCATCATTCTCACTAGAAGTTGAGGCAGAATTAACATTAACAATCTTAAAACCATTTGTTTTTGAAACAAGATTTTTATTATATCCAAGAGGATATCCAATTAAATCAAAACATCTGTCAATAGTATGCCCAACCTTCCCATAATTTTTACAAAGCAAATTTGGATTAGGACCTTGTCGTTACCATTACTATTATTATTTTTGCCAGTATTTCCAAATTATTTGTCAAATTTTTTATTTCCATTATTAGACCAATTAGAAGTTTTAGAAACAAAGCCAGATATCTGAGGTTTAGACACGAAACCAGAAGAAGAACATGCAATGCGCTTATGAGATTCTTGTCTGGAAATAATAGCAAAGGCATTCTTAACAGCTGGAAGAGTCTCTCCAGATAGCATACTACTTCTGATAGATTGAAACACATCATTAAGACCCATTAAGAATTGCATAAGTTTCATTAATTGGTTATGTTTTAAAACATCTTCTCTAGCAGCATAAGAACACTTAGGCAATTTGGTCATAATATCAAATTCTTTCCATAAGGAGTTAAACTTGTGATAATATTCAGAAACAATTAATTCACCTTGCTTAAAACTATGAATTTTTTGAAGCACATTAAGGATTATAGACCCATCAAGTTTATCATAAGTTTCTTTAAGCTCAATCTAAACTTCAACAATATTACCTGAAACAGAAACACATAAACAAACAGTATCACAGATAATCACCAAGAACAGATAAACAACCAAACTCAATAATCCCAGTGTTGCAACTCCAGACTAACCTAAATCCTATCCTTCAACAATCTAAAACAAGAAAATAAAGAACTCACCACGACCACAAGAACTTGACTGAGAGAACTAAAGTTGGCCAGTTGGAGGGTCAAGGTGTTAACCGAACTCGTTTGCACCATCTACAATCAATATATATAAATCTTAAGAGAAGGAATACACTTACAGAGCAATAAGCAGCAGAAATACAAGATTAATCACCTACACACTTGATTTACTTAGTCAAGTATGTAGATGAACCCATAACAAGAAACCCCAAAAATAAAATTAGGGTTTCAAGAAACCCTAAAATCAATTCTTTCCGATTAATCCACAGATCCACAAAAGCAACACCCAATAGACCAATAACACCAAGATCAGCCTCCAAACAACAATCAAAACCCAAGAAACATAAAACTCCCCAAATTCAATCAAACTCTAATTTCTCAAACTCACCAGATTGAGAGCCTGAGCTCTAATACCATGTAGAAATTGTACAAAGTATCATCAAACCCAACCAACTATCCTTTGGTTTACCATTAATGAAAAAGTGTTTTACAATACAAGAAGAGAAAACATATAATCATAATGAGTGATTATCAATACAATGAATGAAACAAAGACTAAGATCAAAATAGTTGATCAAAAAACAAACAGAGTTAGAGAAATCTTTAAGAGAGAGCTTGAAGGAGATATAAGCAGGTGACTTAAAGCCTTAGCCTCAAGGCTTCTTTATATAGCCAATCCAGAAATCAGCAATTGACAACAATGGACCCTGCACAATACATAAATAGACAAACACACACTAAACATACACATTAGTGTTAGATAGAATAGAAAATGACATAATAGGTCCTTGAACTTTTTATAATACAAAAGCTTATATTATTTCAATAATGTTTGTAGATTTCTGCCGTTTAAAAACAATATACTTTTCCTTACAATTCTAGGTCGGGTTTATGTTTGGGTTAATAGACAAAGAAGTTACTATACTTTCTCAAAAATTTCGTCTAAGTTACTCAACTTTCATTTTGTTCACTTAGGATACTGAACTTTTGATAAACATACACTCCCATAATTTCAATGTTAATCCGAGCAACCTGGACGTATATTTTTAGTTAAGTTAAGTAACATAAATGTCATATTTTTACAAGTTCAATGATGTTTACGTATATTTTTGCAAAGTTGAGTAACCTCAAATGTCATGTTTCATAAGTTTAGTAACCTAAGTGAACAAAATGAAAGTTTAGTAACTTAGGCGAACTTTTTGGAAAAATATAGTAACTTCTTTGTATAATAACCTTTTATGTTATATACAGAGCCGTATATGACGGTGTACGATGTGTGTTGTCGCACACGGCCTCAAAGTTATAGGGACCTCAAAATTTTTATGTGATATATATATATCTATATATTTTATAAAAGTGACTACAAGTATTTTATTTAAGAAGTTGCGTTAAAAAATGCTAGCTGAAACACTTTGAAAACGATCATTTCTCGTATTCTCTCTTTAGAAAATTATTTACTTATTGTTTTAGGCCTCGTTTTTGTTACTGTATTAAACTAAATTCTGCAAAGGACCTTCGTAAACTCAGAGACGCCATTCATTAAATAGTTTACCTTTTACATCACTAATTATATTCAGGACTTTCATCTTATTAAGTAGTGCAGCTCGATCATTTATGTTCAAGGAAGAAAAATACTAAATGTTGGAACTTAAAAACATATAATTAAGCAACTTGTATAGGCTATATATAGCTTATGTTAAAATATGTTGTAAATATAACACTGATCATGTGGACGTACGATAGACTATATTATATTGGTTCATCTTACCAAACGGGTCGGGTTGAAATGGGTATAAATAGCGGGTCCAAGACAATACATATCATTAGTCCCCATGCACACTTAAGTTACTTCTTCAGTTCACTTGTTTGTGTTTGTCATTCACTTACTGTCGCCACTAGCATACAAATCTTTAACCTTCCATTGATATACAAAAGACAAAGCTTCAAAAACATGAACACACTCTTCCAAACACTTCCTTTTTTGCCTACTAACGCAAATTCATGTGAGCTTGTTAACCCCTTTTCGTTACTTGATCATTTCCCACAGTTTTATTGTAACAACACATCATTTCAGGCTCAATATTTTGCACCAAACCCTTCACTAGAAACCGATATCTCGTTGGAATATGGTCATCCAGATATTCTTGATGGTATCGGTGCGGTCGTAGGAGAACGTGTGCTTTATGGAAAGCCCGTAACAACTGGTGAGAATTATTACAATAAATATGCTCGTTATGTAAATGTGTTGCCAGAATGTGTTTTTGTCATATGTTTTAAGTAAAAGATTAATGGTATAAATTTGTCATTTTAGTATAAGAAAATGTTGGGGGTGCTAAAATGCATAAAATATGAAGACTATACAAAAAAGCGGTTTAATTTTATATCGAGCTCCATCTTTTAATGTTAGATTTGGAGTAATAAATCTGTCACTCACATTTTTTTTGCATGTTCATAGATACACATATTTCTTAAATTATGAGCATATATAAATAATATACATACACCTAATAATTCGTCCTGTTCGAAAAACAAATTTGTAATATACTGTAATTGAGCTATTTGATGCAGTGCAAAGAGAATCCACCATGGTGGAAAATGTCGGGCGAGAACTGAAATTTCAATCGGTGAAGAACATTACCGGTGCAGTAAAGAGCTACCGAGGAGTTAGAAAAAGGCCATGGGGCAGGTGGTCTGCTGAGATTCGCGACAGGATAGGACGATGTAGGCACTGGCTTGGAACATTCGATACGGCTGAGGAGGCAGCACGTGCTTACGACGCTGCAGCAAGACGACTAAGAGGATCGAAAGCTAAAACCAACTTCGAGATACCGTCTGTTTTTCCCTTGTCCAACACCGCAACATCACCCACAACGTCCTCATCGTCCACCGAAGCCAAAAAAAGAAAGTCTAAGAGGAAGTGTGGTAGTAACACTAACTACAACAAGTGTCATGCGGTTACTTCGGTGGATCAACTATTTAGTAATGGGTCGATGACAATGAGGATTAATCCTAGTACGTGTACTAATCAAGTAACTAGTAACAATAACAACGATGCAGAACTAGATTTGTATGTTGGTGGTACTTTGAAAAAAAGAGAGCAAAAACTGTACGTCTCTAGTAATTTCAATGTAATTAACTAATTATAGTTCTATTTGTGATTTTCTTTTTAACCAAAAACATGGTTAAAAACGCATAAATGATCATATACTGAGTATCTGTTTGCAGCTAGATATAGGGGAATATTAACCTCGATCATAAATAACTAGTGAAATTACAAGTCCACTGTTTGGAAACCCTTGAAGACAAAAAAAAAGTGTGTTTAATGATGTTCTCAGTAAAGTACACTTATATTTAAGGACAGTGTGTCAAATCAAAGTCTTTGGTATGGTACGTAAATATGTGATTAATTATATAAAACCAATTTTAGATGCATATGAGTCTATACTTATTTGATTAATTAATTACAGTATACGAAAAATTATTTTCTCATCAGGGGGTCGACCCTTGGGTCGCCGGTGAAAGTTGTCGGTCCCCCTTAAAGTGGCATAGTCGGTCGTTGGTCCCCCTTAGAAGACAATGGTTGCATGGACGATCGATGGTCGTGTATGTTTTAATTAAATTAAAATGTGTTTTTGTGGGGTCTGTTTTATGTAGTGTAGGTCGTCTTATAGTGGTAAAAAGTCGTTTATAGGTCGTCGGAGAGAAAAAGCTAATGTGACATGAAAAATGAAGGTCGTTGATGATCACGATAGTGGGTAGCCTAAAATATTGTGTTAGTACTAACTTATTATAACTATATAACAATATATTACCAGCAATGCTCTGGGAAGTGCGCTTTTTTCATCAACCCCGAGGACACAAATACGAAAATAGTTCCTAGGTTATCGGTCCGTTGCAAAGTTAGTTTTTAACATAAAATATCGCGCCCCGCAGCTAAGCGCGGGTTAGAAACTCGTCAGTGCACTGTAATACAATAAATAATGTTGCACAAGTAATTGACTTCATTTACTGGTCAAAACTATTTACACTGTGTTCTCGAGTTAAAGTTAAAAAAGAAAAAGATAATGAAAAGGAAACAAAACAGGTTGTGTTATCGAGTATTACTTAAGGAGGAAAAGGAAAAGAAATGAAAGTAAAGTTAGTGTAATTTTGTTAATTCTTAAAGTAAAGTATTTCCTTTCAAATTTGAAAGGAAAGTGTTGACTTTCCATACATTTCTATTCGAGATGAACCAAACAACCACTCACATGTATTCTACCTCACTTTTTCAAACATGTTTGATATCTCGATTCCAATAGAACTATATTGTCATGAAGCAACTAGTAATACTGTTTGTAGGTCCCTCGTTCTTATACATCCCAAACAATACATTTCATCTATTACACGTTTTGTCTGAATATAGTATAATGATGTTTTTATGACATGAGGACTAAGAGTTTGAAAGCCTGATTGGTGATAACTAATTGCACAATTTTTTTCTTATAGCACATTGTTAGCTAAAACCAATCTCATTTTGATACAGGCCACTTACTAGGCGCAAGATTACTAGGTGCTTAAACTTAATTTCTAAACAATAAGTTATTTAAAAATGCGCTATGCTTAACTAAAAAAAAAGAGTTAATTACATAGATTGTCCTTGTGGTTGTCCCGAAATTGCAGGTTTCGTCCTAAAAGTTCGAAAATTACACTGATCGTCCCTGTAGTTGTCCATTTTGAGTTGACCGGTCCTTTGACCGTAACTCCATCCAAAATTTCGTTATCTTTTCTTCACGTCGAGGTATCAATCGTCAGTTCACATCCCTAAGACCCAAAGACTCAATTGTAACACAAAGAGCTTAATAACTCCCCCCCCCTCCGCCGCCATTTTACACACAAGTACCTCTGTGTCATGATCATTCTTGTTTCTCTGTTCCTCTCTCGAAGACGCCACCCACTCGCTCTAAGATCCTAATCTATTTTGGATAATAATCCACTTCAAGAGATCATAATCTTACTTCCGACTGATCGTGTTGCCACTTGCTTGTATCTTGGATGTGTTTTCGTTTGAGGTTTCGACGCAGTGAGTGCATCAATGGTATCAGTTTTTCGTACAGAGTTGCAGGAGAAAATTGCAAGCCGTCGTCATGTGATCGAGCACCTGGAGAAGGTGGGGGCTACTTCTGGATGGCTGATACGTTTGAATAGGGATCAAGAGGATGATGTTTCGTTGTTGGGACTGCTTGATACCTTTGTGCACAGGATGTATTTATATACGTTGCGTAAAAGGGAGAAATATTGCATGGATCTAGACTATGAAGGCGTGTGTGATTGTTACTTTGGTAGCTTATTGTTATAGTAGTTGGTTGTTTATAGTTTGTATGTATGGTGTTAGCTTTTGTTGCTTAAGTGGTAGTTTGGATTCATATTTTGTTAGTGTTGAATCTTATATAACGTTATCAGTAGTGAAGTATGTTTAAGTTTCAACTTTATGTTGATTATGTGAATATATCATGGTTTTTAGTATTATGTATGATGTTATGTATTTTGGATTGTGTTTGTGAATTGAATAGATGAATGTGTTTGGTTGGGTACAGTGATGTTGTTGATATTGGCTAAATGTGTACTGTTTGTTTTGATGATATGTTTAGATAAGTTTGGGTTAAATGGTCAACCGTTGTAAATTGAGTTTAAAGACAATGATTAACGTTGTCATTAGTTAAACAAACTAGAACAACAAATACAGAAACAAGTCTTTAAACCAGCAACATCAACTTCAAACCTTTGCTTTCCCCTTTTCTTTGTCTGTAGAATTCCCAGGTGGCCTCTTTCTAATTTTTTGGACAATCTCATCCTATGTCTTCACATTGGCTAGTCCCAGCACAACTCTGTGAATGAAGGACTTTTGAAGATGTCTTTTTTACTAGCAGACTTTCGAACCGGGACATACTTTTCAATGGTATCTTCATAATAAAGGAGGTCCTTGCATCTGGTTCCAACAGTGGTTTCATTGTCTGAGCTTTCTTCATTTGTGCTACCTGGGAATGTATCCATGCTACTCTTGTCTTTGGTCTTGGAGATGAGAAGCTGGTTTAGACTTGGATATGAAGAATAGGCTATCAAGGTCCATTGATGGTATTGGTTCATCAAATACCAATGGTCAAGATATGGACTAAATGTATTATACTATCTCTTAATATCCTATTGTAACTATAACACTTTTAGGTTTGTGCACATTTTGTATATCTTGATGTTGTGCACAGGTTCACCAAACTCTTTATGGTATGTATGTTGTTCAGGTTTAGTTAGATGAAATGGTAATTGGTCATGTGTAACCAATTACCATTGAAGTGCTGCTATTTGAAGCCAATTCCATTGCCCTCTTTTGTTTATTTTTGGGCAGTCTCATGTAACTAATGTAACAAAAATTGTAATGTTATTTCCCCAATGTTGTTTCTCCCTACTTCTTGCATTGTAATGACATTTTTAAGTTAATACAAGTTAACCTGCAACATAAACCAGCAAGATACCAAAGGAAACACACAAAAAAACTAAACAATAACAATAGCCCTAAACTTAGGAAATTCATTACCATACATAAAGTAGCAAATGCAGAAACAAGTCATTAGCTTACATAAACTTAGGACATACAAGTCATTAAACCAACTGAAACAAGTAGCAAATACAGAAACAAGACATTGCAACAACCAAGATCCAGATAATACAGAAACAAGTAATTAAATAGAAACAAGTCATTAAAACACCAACATTAACTTTAAACTTTGGCTTTCCCCTTTCCTTTGTCTACATAACTCTCTGGTTTCCTCTTTCCTATTTTTTGGACAATATCATCCCATGTCTTAAGATTGGCTAGTCCAAGCACAAATCCTGTGATTGGTTGAGGGCTTTTGTAGATGGTTTTTTTACTGGCAGACTTTACAACTGGTACATACTTTTTAATGGTATCTGCATAAAAGAGGATGTTCTTGCATGTAGTTCCAACAGTGATGTTCTTGTCAGTGGATTCAGTGTCTGATGTTTCTTCATATGTGCTACCTAGGAATGTATACATGCTACTCTTGTCTTTGGTCTCTTTTTCAGGGCTATTAAATAAGGTATCCTCTAGATATCCATCCACATCAGCGTATCCATACCACCAACGAAGCAAATCTGGTGGTGGCCTATACTTAAAAAACTTTGCTAATTCTGGACCAACTTCAGGCCTAGGCCTTGCAGATGACCCCAAGGGTGCCAGCTTTCCCTTTGAGGGACCCTCATTGATATCCTCCTTAGGCACTTTTCCTTTTGATGGACCCTCATTGATATCTACACTGTCACTACTTAACACAATTATATTTGCAAGGAATAAGCATATACTATAATCATAAGCATTAAGGATAAGCATGTACTATAATCATAAGCATTCAAGATAAGCATGTATGATAAGCATTAAGGATAAGAAAGACTTACCTTTACCTTTACCCATCTTGTTGATCAACTGCTGCATTGATTAAAATTAGAGTTCTTAAGATGTACAAAGTGAGTAAAACAAATTGTAAAAGTTTGAAAATTTATAAGGGCAATGGGTAGTTGTGTAATAAATTTATAAACTGTTTAGTGTAACTCGCGGGAGTTTGAGGAGGAAATAGATTCGTGGTGTTGCAACGTTAATTCTTAGGGTCTTAGGGTATGTGAACTGACGATTATACCCTCGACGTGAAGAAAAGATAACGAAATTTTAGATGGAGTTACGGTCAAAGGACCGGTCAACTTAAAATAGACATGGACGATCAGTGTAATTTTTGAACTTTTAGGACGAAACCTGCAATTTCAGGACAACCACAAAGACAATCTATGTAATTAACTAAAAAAAACTACGAATAAGTTGTTAAATTCAAAAGTTACTTCCATTTTTTTATAATGGTTTTTGACATTTTTGACGGACTAACCCGCGCGTTTAACCGTCCTTGAACCTACCGCCACATAAGTTCTTCAAACCTAAAATAAAGCGCGGTTCATGAGATTCAAGTGCATGTCTCCACGGCCACATCATAGAATTTTTACCACTGAACTACAACCACTTGATACTTACAGTATCTTATAAAAGTAAACTGTAGAAACTAGAAGGGGGTTGAATAGTTTTATCGGTTAATTAGCGTTTTAAAAGTTTGCTTATGAAATAGTTTGATTCGAGATGTATGTCAATC
>BQNB010035912.1:0-50511 GCA_026074375.1 Tanacetum coccineum | reverse complement strand
CCTGTTACAGCCAAAAAGTAATCAAAACTAGAGAATTATCTTTAAAAATAAGCTCAGGTTCCATACACATAGAATACCACCAGAGTAACCAATGGAGGGACTAAAAGCATAATCAAAAGAGAAATTCCCCCACAACGCCTTAATAGAAAAGAGATCCATTTTAACCATCTTTGTTTCTTAAATAGCTACAAAATTGACTCTATGTTTCATATTCAACTCCTGAATCCACCCTTTCTTAGCCTTATTGCCAAGGCCTTGAATATTTAAAGACAAGAAATTCATCTAAAAATATGACGATCACCTTGAGAACCAATAATGGCTTCTATGTTCTTCATATATCCGTCCATATTATAACCCATAGTTTGACCTACCTTAATCAACTCATCGATCACTTCCAATATTGAGCCACCTACTTTAAACTTCAAACCATGATTACACCCACTTTTATGAATTGAGACCCTTTCATTGTTATCAAACATAGTAGTCTTAGGCTATGGAATCTTTTCTGAGTTATTCTCAACAACATTTTCCTCAACAACATCAGGTGTAAAACCTTATGGAAATTGTGGATTTTCGCCTTCCGCCTCTACGGTTTCTTTATTCCTCTTTAAGATTTTGTAAATCTCAAAAGGATCTTCTAGTTTATTAGGATGTTTACTAAAATTGGAATCTTTACCATACACAAGGTCATTCGTGTGCATGCAACTTGATTCAGAAGCATGATCATACTCGTTTTGGTTATCTAACTCAAAATCATTCCCATTGTTCCACTTTTGTTCTCCTAATGATCACCCTCAGGTCATCATCAGAAGTGTATCATCTCTTTTTTGGCGATGAACTTTTCGACCAAGTTCAAGCGCCTTTCAGAACCAGTGGACTTACCCTTTAACGATTACTTTAATTGATCATTGATAATCGCATTAGGTTTAGTTTTCACACACAACCTTTTGTATGACAAATACATACTTTTAGAATCTTCCAAAGCAAAGCTTGGTTTAAAAATTTAGAATTCGTTATAAATAAGGCATTAGCTGGAATGATTGCATAGCAATATTGGTAACTCTACAGGCTATATAACATTCGCATGGCAGGATATCATAGCATTTAAAAATTTAGCATCATGGTGCCTAATGAGTACGCACATAATGAGAGAGAACCTCTCCATCTGTCACATGAATAGAATTGTGCTTAGACTTCACACTCGTTACTGCTCTCACGTCACCCCCCAACCACACACACCCCCCCCCCCCCGCAGCCAACTCTCACACCCATTCACCTTAGACCCCTCGCGCCGTCTGTCTTTGTGCTTCACCTCCCCGCACGCTCCAGCCCAACGCTTCGCACTTTCTATCACTAATCTATGAAATTTTAGTTTCATTTTTGTCTAATTTAAACCCTATAAAGAATACCAACAATATTTTTAATGGCCTTTTTAAATATAAATCTTGTTAAAAGACGTCTAAAACAACACGGAAATATAGCATCTTGTGTGTTTTGCTAAGCAGTTTTATTGTCAAGTTTGCTTTCGATTTATTTGTTAAAAAAAACAGATTATTGGCCTAAATTCAATATGCTAGTAATTTATTTATGTAAGTTAATTGATTTACTTTGTACTTGGTGGTGTTACTTTGTATAAATATTTTTTTGTACTTTTTAGTTACTAACGCATCGCTTCCAAATTGCTGCTCGCATTCGCATAACACAATCCACCAAAGGCTTTGGGACCCTTTAGCGTATTGGCTCGCCAAAACATTTATAACCCCAAGGAAGTAGTAAGTTCTCCTCATGGTGATACTATTTTAGCAAACGTATTATGAGTAAATGCTTTAATTGGAAATCCTTCAATAGAGATCCACACTATTCTATCATCACTCACAAACGAATTACAACCCAACTTTAACTCATTGAACCATGAACCAACACCAACATGATTGTTAATCTTCTCTTTAGAGGCTATGGAATCCATGTCAATTAGAACCCACAAACCACCTAAGTAAGAAAGTTTAACATTCCCAAAACCCTCATTAGCAAGGATAAAGTAAAGGTTAGAAAGTGCATTGATATCTTTGATTTTCTCATTAAAGAACAAGAGAAATCATGTTCCATAAGACACGAATCATCAAGAACAATTACAGGATACGACTCATCTGTAATGTTAGGGTTTACTTTTCTGGATTTTAAAACAGCACCAAGCGAATTTTTAACAGCTCCCACTAAAACCTTATTTCTGGGCTGATAGACATTGGACCAGGGACATTATTTTTGGGTTCCCTCTGAAACCTTACAACATTAGCATGTAGATGAAATAGCCTAATCCAAATTGTACATAGGTTTTCAATCAAACGGTCCAAATTATCCACCATAATGAAACTAACGAAAGCGAATCTTTTACCTGCTTTTATTTCTTGAATGGGTATGAAAATACATTAATACTTTATCGTAAGCCCACACAAACATTCCATAAATCATGAGCCGTAAAGTGATCAGGGAAATTAGTAACAAAAACCGATTTTGAGATCTTCTGAGTTTGATCCTCCTTTGTGTTATATGAACAACGATTATTGACTCCCATGACGAAAAAGAAAACGATTAAAGGAAAAAAGGAAAAAAGGAAAAAAAAAGCCCTAAAAGATCAAATTGAGCCCTATGGTTCCAAAGCAATCATCATGTAAGAAACTTCATTATGAGATCTATCAAAAAGTGAAATTACTTGAATAACATGGCCTTAGCATGATTATGACGGATGGAAGGTAGTAGATCGGAGAGATTTTAGGGTTTTAGAAAGGTATCGCCGAAAAGTGAGATATGATATGGAATTTTTTTTAATGGGAAAAATGGTAGTCGGAGTTACTTTTAGTTAAATTACATTGCTTATAATTAAGTCTGAGTTATATCCTTATTAATAGTTGCTAGAGATGATATAATAAGTGGAGTTATATCTGCAAGCTTATGTAATAATGAATCTAAATGAAAGAGATATTATGTTTATGTAAATAAAAAAGTTTGAGAGTTAGAAATCTATCTAACACTGTGTTCTCAAGTTAAAGTTAAGGAAGAAAAAGAAAATAAATAAAAAGTAAACAGATGAAGTTGTGTTCTCGAGTAGCACTTAGGGAGGAAAAGAAAAGAAAATAGAATGAAAGTTAATGTGATTTTGTTGATTTTTAAAGTAAAATGTTTTCTCCCAATTTTAAAAGGTGAAAAAAAATAGAAGATAAGATATAAATGAGATTATGGATTTTTTTTGGAGTTGATCATTATAAAAGAATCAATTTGAAAATCAAGCACTCCTGTTGGCTAGTTTAAAAGTCGTAAATTAAATTAATTTGGTCAAAATTTTTAGAAAATTGGTGCAGAAAAAAATGAAGATATGCATGACATTAGGGTTGTAAGTGAACCGGACGAACACGAACGGATCCTTGTTCTTGTTCGTTCGTTTAATTTTTACCGGACAAATAAGAACCCGAACGCTTAAACGGGCGCTTTTTTTTGTTCATATTCGTTTATTAAGACATTAAACGAACATAAACTAACGGACACAAATGAACGTGAGAAAATAAACATAAACTTTATTAAAGTATGCATAATACTGTATTATGTTTAATAAGTGTTGTTTTGTTAAATAAGCCAATTTTAATAGTATGTAATTAAAAGATACGGTATACGAACATAAACAGATAAATGAACATAAACGAACATTAACGAACACATAATCGGATATTCACGAACATAAATTAACGGACGAGACTTTTGTTCATGTCCGTTCATTTAACAAAATGAACGTAAAATATAGTCCATGTTCGGTCATTTAATATATAAACGAACTTTTTACCGAACAGTTTATGAAATATTCACTGAACGTTCAGTTCATTTACATCCCTACATGACATTGTGAGCTCACTTTTCTTATTTTCAGACTTAAGTGTAAATAAGCATTATATTTTGACTGGTTCATAGAATTTATAATCAAATGTTAAACTTTAAAAAAGAAGCTAATCCTAAATTTAACTTTATGAAATTAATTGTAAATTCTCAATTTTCATTATTTCTAAAGTATTTATATATGTAACAAAAACCTTATCTCCTTTGAGTACTTTTTATAAACGACTATTATTATTATTATTATTATTATTGTTGTTGTTGTTATTATTATTATTATTATTATTATTATTATTATTTAATTATAAATCATTTTATTAAGAAACTTAAAAGATTTACAATAAATTAGAGGGGACCCGAGATACTATCTGGGCCCTCATCTTTTTAGCAATAGCGAAATTGATCCTATTAAATATATGAATGGTAGCACGTGCCCCAATGTCCTGAGCCATGGAGAACTTCTAGATCCGCTTCAGCAATGTAACCGCGTCTGCCTCTGATCCCCCAAAGAAGAGAAAGAAAAAGGAAGAAAATCATATCCAATAGCCGCACAGTTAGCCATATACGTATCGCGTTTACGTTGTGCAGCATCAATCACAGCCAAATCGGGTATGAAATCAACCATCCCGATTTGCGTCAAAGGTGAAGATCCAGTTAGATCCACACACACATCAAGTCCTTCATCTCATGAGCAAAGTAACATATCTGCTGGACGTAATGGTTAGTCACGCCCCCTCCCCACCCCTCATCACCTGATATCAACTTCCTTACCAGCTGAAATCCCAGAACGATAACATATGTCGACAAGGGTATCGTGGGCAACGTTATGACGATGTTTAATACCAATAATCCTGGCGCACGATACAACATGGTCTCCATAAATATCCCCAGCAAAAACCCTTGAACAAACTAAACAAGGCTTCAAAACAGAAAATAAGGGGGTTACCTACCCGATAACACAAAACACAACGATAAGTCTTACCGTTCATAGTTTGTCCAACCTAGAAATAGGGACCATCCTAAGCCAGAAAAATGTATGATCCTCCCTTTGAGAAGTCCACAAGGCCATCTGTCGAGGAGATAAAAAAATGTAGACTCTGCATTCTTCATGAGTTTAGGGGCAGCGATCTCACTTGAATTACTCAAAAGGTCAGTCTCCATAGATGTATTATTATTATTATTATTATTATTATTATTATTATCACTTCATTAAAATAATAGGGATTACAACAAATTGGAGGGAAGCTGAGATACTATCTGGGCCCCCACTCCTTTGACAATAGCAAAACTAAGCCTATTAAAAATATGAATAGCTGCACGTGCCCCACTCTTTATTATTATTATTATTATTATTATTATTTTTTTTTCATTATAAACATCACTTCATTAGAACAATAAAGATTACAATAAATTGGAGGGAAGCCGAGATACTATTTGGGCTCCCACTCCTTTAGCAATAGAAAAACCAATCCTATTAAAAATGTGAACAGCAGCACGGCCCCCAATATCTTGAGCGATGGAAAAAAATTTCGGTACCCGCTTTTATTAAGTCACCGCATCTTTCTCAAGTTCCCCAAAAAGAAGAAAAATGAGAAAGGAGGAAATCCGTATAATATCCCGCAATTTTAGTCATTATACTTAACCCGTTTGCGCGTGAAGCATCATAATCACCGCCGACCAGGCACGAAATCAGCCTTCCCAGTTGCTTTTCTTGGTCAGCTGTGGACCCTGTCAAATCCACACACACCATCAAGCCCTCCTCCTATCGAATAAAGAATTAAATATCCGCCAGGACGTATGGCATTGTACGTCCTCCAACAATGCCCAATGTCATTTCTTTGCCAGCCTGAAATCCCGGGACCGGAAACAAAATGTCTTCCTAGGTATCACGCACCGCGTTATGTCGATGCTTGATACCAATAACGCCAGCGCATGACACAACATGGTCCCCATAAACATCCCCCGTGAAGACCTTAGAACAAACTGAGCACGGCTTTGAGACCGAAAATAAAGGGACACCTAACCGGTAACATAAAACACAACGGTAAGTTTTACCGTTCATTGTTTGTCCCAGCCCAGAGATCGGAACCACACGAAGTCAGTCCGAAGTATGCTCTTCCCTTTGAGATTGCCACAAGGCCATCTGCCGAGGAGATAAACAAAAAGAAGATTCGACATCCTTAGTAACCTGAGTGAAGTATATATCTGCCATTTTTTAATATAGTTTGGGGGGCAGCGACCTCACTTGAATTACTAGAAAATCACTCCCCACTTTAGCTTGTTAAACATACACAAAGCGTCATCGGAAGTGGATCCATAAAGCTAACTATATCAACATGTCGAAGGAGCTTGGTCTGCAAAGCAGCAGACTGCCAAGGTGAGGCAATAAAGGCATAATTCAATCATACTTGCTGAATAACAACAAAGCCCCACAAATCGAGAATGGTTAAAGTGGCAGTATCCATTGCAGTCGTACAAAAACCCCGGTCCAGAAGAAGCCGTGCAAACGGCTTCCAAAGCACAACGAAGAGCCATGTCAAAAAGAAAGGTTGAGCCGACTCAAGACCGAGGGCGGGCATGTGCGCATTGCAAGTATAGTTTAGAAATCCCCGCACACGCTCGAATAAGCAGCAACTCACATTGAGGATCATTAATCTTAGAGCAACAGTGTACAAGAACCCAATCTGTTTAATACTTCTTCTTGACAAGCGCTCTCGACTAAATTCAGGGTCCATTTACTAACGGGTCCAACCTAAACTTAATCCCATGCCAAAGGTCCGTGAAAATATTAGTGGGGAAAAAACCTTCCAACTACTCCTCGGGTCTTACTTGGGCCAGAAAAACTCAGGTTTTGTCAATCGTTGAGGTGTAAGCCACAACGCGGACCTCCTCCGGTAATAATTGTGTCTAGAACCTTACCTAACAACCAGCAGTATCCCCAACAATAAGGGCCATCGTCAAGATACACGCCCTGCAAGACTCAAAGATTAAAGGACTCTCTGAGCTTACAAATCAAAGGATGTAAGCATCTAATGGAAAAACAAAGAGGGCCAAGAGGATCACCCTGTTGCGACCTTGTTGGCAATGACCTCAAAAAGTGTTCTCCGTAGTACAATCTGGCAGGGCTTAGAGTAGCAGAAAGAATTCTACCCTACGAGAGATAAGCGGGGCACCGAATACGCCCAAAAAAAAAAAAAAAAATAAAAAAAAATAAAAAAAAAAAAAAAAAAAAAAAAAAAAAAAAATAAAAAAAATAAAAAAAAAAAAAACGACTTCCTCTAACATAACTGTTCGATCTACCAGATTGAAGGCATTTTGAAAGTCCACCAATAGCATTGAAAGACCAACATCATCCCCACGATCCTCAACCAAACGATTAACAGCATGAATAATGGCCTCACCCCCTCCGGGAACCCCCAACACCAAACTGTAGACCATCCAAATAACCATCATATGATAAACAATTAGTAGCATGAACTTGGAGGATCTGACGCCTCTAGACAGTACCAACAGCTATAGGGCGAATACCACCACCTGGCTTAACAAGCGGTGTAAGAGGGGCACTAGCAATATATTCACCAAGCATCATAGGGCATTTCCCCTCAAGAAAGAGATTCACCACTTGGGTGATAGAAGAGACCAACTCATCAGAAATAGCAACAGCCGCTCCACTTAAGCAGTCCATAAGGTGTTGGGCACGCAATCCATCACGACCACAAGACGTACCTCGGGGGAAACTCTTGATCCTGTCCAGAACCACATCCTGTGATGCAATGAGTTGGTGGTGATCAATAGGTATATCTGGCAAGGACGGAGCAGACTTGAAAGGGTGTTTAGCCTTTAATTCCTAGAGAGTAGCATCGTTATAAGGGGCAACACCAGAAGATGAAAGGAACTCTCGTGTGACAGTATAATAGCCGTCATAAATCTTCCTTTACACTGCTTGAGATTTCGCTCACTCAAATCAAGGTTTTCCTCATCCAAATCTAACATAGGAGAAGCAGATTCGGTTAAGGTCTCCCTCACAAGCTGCCAACTACCACCAGGCACACCCCAAGATCGGATGGCATTGGTGATACTTTCTTCCTGGCATTGACGTTTGTTAGCTGACTTGCACTCCAAATTACTCCTCGGGCGAAAGGTTTTAAGGAGACAGAGAGGCAAGACTAACAAACTAACCCAGCAAGAAATATCATCAGGTTTGCAAATCACCTTATCAAGCGCTCCTTTCAAGACCCGAGAGAAACCCAAACGACACTTGGGAGGGATGGATTTGACCGTACGCAACCCCTTTGAAAACAAACTATCAAGAAGAGACAAGGTAAAACCATCATGTTGGTCATGCAACAATCCATCAACAAGATCAAGCTGGAGTACGAGAAGGGAACAGGTGCTTTGTCATGGTCTAGAGTACAAAACGAACAAAACCGTCACCAATATCAGGAGGTGACACAAAATCGGCCCCATGACGACATTTAGCACGTAAAGTGTGAGTTTTGAAGCAAACACCACATAACCAAATACCCATTCGTTTAAGAGTAACCTCCGCCTTCTCAAAAACAACCAAATCCGTGAGAAGAGCATGTTTAGTTGTAGCTTGTGCATCACCATTACAATGTCTATCACGAAGATGTGTGATCAAAGAAGTCTTAGTAAGCCCGTTACCACCACCATCATGACACCCACTAAGACCCGCGAAAGGGCAATGGAATCTCACAATAGCCATATAAGAACCTATGAACAGCAGCGCATAAAAATACTTTTTTTGTTGTTGTTGTTGTTGTTATGGGGGATCGATCACATCACAGACGAAAAGAAGCCACAGAACAGATAAGACCCAAAGCGATCACTTGCTATAGACAAAACCAGAAGCAACGCAACACAACAGGAGGTAAGGAGATAAACCAGGAACTTGTAACCAAACAATAGCCAGCAGACAAAAGAGAGACCCAAATGGGGAACTTGAAGCTGTCCGGGAACCTTACCGACGATCCCCTGTCCGAAAAGCACAGCTTCTCAGAACCAAGCCCAAAACCACATATGCTATGGAGCCAACAAGGATAGAACACGACAGGACTGCTCCCAAATTATAACAAAACCCGCAGACCTCGAACACCCGCTGTATAAAAGCAAAAACCCACCTAAAACAATAATGCTGTCAATGTGTACTAAGCAATCGAAACCAAGGCTGCTCGAAACGCTAAACCTGAGAAAGTGAAGACCTGAAGCCCAACAACATAAAACAAATACAAACCATAGTAAATCAAACGCACATAACCAACTGCACTGAGGGGAAATTGCAACGGCAACGAAACCCAACTGCAACCAAACAGTAACAGACAACGAAACCAGCAACAACCAATAAAACAAGCAGACCCAACGAGAAAGACATGGATGTGCACGAGAACCTAAACCGCTGAGAAGATGAGGTGCCAACAACAACACTTAACCAAACCAAGGTAGGTCTCGAAAAGAAACCCTGAAAGGAACTATACGAAGTTGAAAAGAGAAAAAAAAAGAATAAAAGAGACCTTATATGCACAGATCCGATCACTTCAACACATTCCAACTAAAAGTTGAAATTATGAAAGGATTGGATTTGGAAGAAACGGGATGGAAAAAAGCGAATCGCCTTTATCGCCCACAGTAAAGAAAGAAACGGGATATTATTTATACTTATTATTATTATTATTATTATTATTATTATTAAATTGAATGTAATTCTTAAAACACCTTCAACGTATGACTAGAGGTTATTAAGTATACACATGAACTAAATAACATATATAAAAATTTATATGTAATTATTTTGAATTGTGTTAAAAGATCAAATTTAGGATAAGCTCATTTGGATATCAAACTTTATTTGGATATCAAGAGACTAATCCTAACTCTCAATCTACATTTTGATCAAATGGACGAGTTTAAACCCAAAACCCATTTTCATCCTTTTTTTCTCAAATATTAATATCTCTTAAACCGTTAATCATCAAAGCGAAAAAATATACATCACGATGAGCATTTAATTATCTTTCTATAAATATGCACTATTATATACTTTCGACAAAATTTGTTTTTGTTTTTTCACTTTTTGTTTATTTTTTGTTTTTTTCCGTTTTTTTGTTCTTTTTTATTTGTTGTTGAAACTTGCATGAGAAATCACATATAATTAAGCATTAGTTTGAATATTAGAATAAAATCACATGTGATATTAGTGTAAAATCACATATGATATGTAATAAAATCATATGTGATTTAACACAATATCACATATGATTTTATTAGTATATTCAAATTAGTGTTTAATCACATGTGATTTCATAATACAAGTTTCAACAACGAGAAAAACGAAAAAAAATGTGAAAAAAAGAAAAAAAACGTGAAAAAAGGAAAAAAAATTGTTGAAAGTATATCAAAGTGCCCGGGTATAGAAAGATAATTAAATGCTAATCGTGATGATATAATTTGTTTTGTCTAACGATTAACGGTGTTAGAAATAAAAAGTGTTTATTATTCTCTAAGAATTGGTCATGTAATATTAAGTACTTGTAGTTTAAATTATTAGGTAATAAGGGATATTTGGTCAACATAAGTAACATTGACCAAATAACCAACTTAGAAAGGTAGGATAGAAAGTAGTACACATACTAGTCTAATTTCATAGATTAGACGCTCTTGATAATTTGTAATCCTTCCCTTCCTCCATTTTCTCTCTTTATTGAAAATTTGAAAAGTGAAAAAGAAATATCTCTAGTGTTCCTCTCTTATGCTTAACCTTTCTCATATGATACATAATGCAAACATAATGCTTAACAAGTGGTATCTATCGCTGGGAGAGATCTAGATTGTGTTTTCGTGAATCAAACGAGCCTAAATAGCGTTTAATTCGATCGAATAAGCTTTCGTTAGTAAGTTTGTGTAAGTTTCGTATTCATTTAGTGATAATTTTACTATTTGACATAAATTTGATCAAAAACGCATTCATTTTACTTTCTAAACGACAAATAGTAGATATTATTGCTTAAAATACGAAAGTTATACAATTATATTTCAAAATAGATCAAACAATATAAGTTTTTAGAGCTTTCGGAACACTGTTATAACACTTTCGGTAACTGTTTTACGCGGTCTTTGAACTTTCGAAACACTGCTTAAAGCTTTCGATAACTGTTTTTAGCATACATATCACTTTCGTAAAACATTAGAAGCTTTCGGTAACTGTTTCTTTAAGTATTTTAACACTTTCGTAAAATAGTGAATGATTTTGAAAATCGTTTTTCATAGACTTAGTACTTTCGTAAAACTGCTAAAAGACTTTTGGTAATTGTTTTGTACGTAGTTCTTATGCTTTTGAAAAACATTAATCAGTTTCAATCAATCAGGAATAGGATTCGTAGTATTTGAATAACAGATACAAGATAAGTATACTTTTAACCGTAAGAAAATCGTATCTATGAGTTCTAAGGCGTTGGATTGAGAGAATTACGAAAGTTGTTGCTTTCGAATCTACAAAAGTGGTGATTTTAGAATTTACAAAAGTTGTGGATTTGGGAATTTACGAAAGTTGGGGTTTCGTAATTGTAAGCTTTCGGTAGCCGTTTAATTTTGTAATTGTTAGCTTTTGGAAACCGTTTACTTTCATAAACTGTGGCTTTCAGAATTCTTGTTTCGTATTACAAGTTTCATAATCAAGGTTTCGTACACAAGGTTTCGTCATCAAGGTTTCGCAATTGTCGTTTTGTATTCAAAGTTTCATAATCAAGGTTTCGTAATCAAGTTTTTGTATCCAAGGTTTTGTAACTGGTCACTTTCGGAAATTCTAAATTTCAGAAAATTGGGATTTTGTTACTTGGGCTTCTGTGTTCATTGGCTTTCGTAACAAGTAGAGCTTTCAGAATTATTTATGTTTTCGTAACAGTGTTATTTTCAGAAACTCATTGTGTAATACAAGGGTAGTTGGTGTCATTTTTTATTTCACAACAACAAGTCTTTATCTTCAAAACGATCCAGTTTTCATTATATTCATAGATTGCTAAAATCATGTCAACTGCGAATCAACAAACACTTACGGAGTCTGGAACTGAAAGAAGACCTTCAATATTAAAGAAAGGAAGCTCTGTGCCATGGGCAAGTTGGTTCTTAAGGTTTCTTGATAACAAAAGGGAAGAAGGAGTATTGATGCGGAATTCAATTGATAAAGGTCCTTATAAACGGAAAGAGATATCTAAACCAAACGATGTTGAAAAGACAATGCATGAACCAATCAAGGATCTATCTACTGAAGACAGAGAACAGTACTATGCAGACATCAAGGTTATGAACTATATTCTTCAAGGCATACCCAATGATATATATAATTCTGTTGATGCTTGTAAAGATGCTCAAGGCATGTGGCAACGGGTTAAAAGATTAATGCAAGGCACATATATAAGTCAGCAAGAAAGGCACTCGAGGCTTATTAATGAGTGTGATTAGTTTGTTGCCAATACTAGTGAATCATTGACATCTGTGTATGAGAGGTTTTCAACACTCATAAACAACATAGATCGGAACAAGGTTAAACCAAAGTAAATAGCCATCAACACCAAATTTCGCAACTCACTACAATGTGAGTGGAGCAAATATCTTACCTTGACTTGTCAAAATTATACACTCTATACGGACCATTTTTGTTAACTATAGCAAATACATCACAAACATACGAAAATAAAAGAAATTCTAGAGAGAGAAAGAGGAAGAAAGAGAAATGGAAGATTACATAAAGAAGAATTAGTAACCAACACCCTCCTAACATGCTAGGAGGGTAGTATTTATACCCTAAGAGGGTATTTGCCACATGGGCTTGCATTGGGCCGATTCTAACACTCAATGGGCTTTAAGCCCACAACTTAGGCCCAATTAGATTAAACTAATTTGTGTAAACTACGTTTTCCTATACAAGGCTTAGGAATATTTAATGACCATCACTTTACTAAAAATGAGGCTAACAATCTCCCCCTAAGGGGTGGTCATTGCACTTACAGCTTCACTTCTTGTGACGTCTTGAATTTTGGAGCCTTGTATGCTTAGGAATTATTTTGAAGTTCCTTTTGCATGCTTAAGATCATGGATCTTGATCTTTATCCTAAACATCTTGGATACTTCTTGACTGGAACACTTCTTAACTAACAAACTCATCCTTTGACATCACTTGAAGGCTGACAATCTTCCTCAACGTAGACCTCGTCACATGATCTATTTGAAATCATATACTTGACGTTTGTGAGGAAGTTCTTGTTTATCAGAACTTGCGGAAGTGTATCTTTGAAATTCAGAATTGTCTTCATGTTTTGATTAATGTCGTTGAATGTATCCTTGAACTTTGAGAATGAGTATGTGTCCTTGACTACGACTCAGCTAGGATTTGGTGGAAATGCCATCGACTTGTCCTGAATGTTTAAGTTAGAGATAACAACAGATATGGACGAATATGTCTTTGTCATTTCGTCGAATATGGTTGTAATAACCATGGTTCCCCGTTAATCAGTATAAATACTGCATGTGATCAGGTAGAATTCAAAAGAATCTCCTTGAGAGGGTTTCGCAGCTACGCTAGCCGTTCTCGTTACTAGAGTGTCTCAAATCAAACAACATGATAAGACTGAATCTGTGAGTTACTGTCTCACTGATTGAGTCGCCAATACATGTTCAGTCTTCCCATGCCCAGATGCCCTTTTAATGATGCCACAATGGACATGAGATTGAAAACTTGTTTGAAAATCAGTCGACATGTTAATGAATAAAGATTTTCAAACATATCAAAAGTTTTATGTTTTCAAAAAGCATTAGTCAATTCTCATTAATACACACAGATTATATTTGCGTCTGTGTTGGACTCTTGTACAGCTTGTTGTTGTTCATGAGGATGACAAAAGTGTATATAGTATGTGGCCTCTGAGATTTTGATTCATCTCGATGGCTCTAGACTCTATAAGTGCACTTTTGTTATTTGGTGATCGGAGGCTAGAGCGGACTGCTACCTTTTCAATATCTACAATCTCAGAATGAGAAAGTCGATAGAAGCATGTTGTACTCTGTGAGAAATGAAACAAACTTCTTTTGAGAGAAACCTGAGTAGCTGGGATAGGTTGTGCATTGCATCACTGGGTCCATGATGACTTGTCTTCAATACCAGAATCATTTTATGATTATTAATAGATTACGCATTGACCCGGTTTCTACCTAAGGTTGTATAGAGGGCTTCTTTCTTTACACCCTTTATTCTTATAATTTTTTTTCATTCTTCAAGCCCTTCAATGTTATTCCAATGCGTCCTCATTATCATCATGTTGGGTTTGTTCCGGTAATAACTCATGCCTTGTATACCATTCTTCCTAATCTCACTTTACTCTTTAATCATACCTAAGGACTTTTACTCTATCTATTGGAGTGTCTCTGGGTAGATCCCTCTGGTTCTGGCTGGATCATGGAACAAAATACCTATTCTTAACCACCTTATAACACCGTAAGAAATAATAATTGGTCGGTCTTTGGTATTTCTATAGTAACCATAAAACCATTGAAAAAGCAATCAACGTGTTCGAGAAATCATTTATTACACATTGAGAGTTTTCTATATCACCAAAAAGCTCCCTCTACACATATGCATCATATTATGAAAGAGTTTTGCACATGTGAGGTCGAGAACGAACTTATAATCAACAGATCTTATCTATATAAAGCCTTATTGATCACATTTTAATCACTATTCCCCCCTTAAAAATTGCATATGTGGTGACAAATTTTGATTTAACAAGTGAATTAAAATACAAGTTAATGTACGTTGATCCACTTTTAAACTATCTAATCAATGGGAGAACAGGAATGCATGCTGAATGAACTAGTATCAAGCGGTTCATTTATTAGAAATGATACCCCCCCTCAATAAAATATTAGAGTGAAAACTTAGAGTAGGAGTTTGTTGAGCACACAATTTTAAAAGAATTTGAACATTTCTTTTTGAAAATATCTTGAAATATTGTGCTCCACAATGAAAAAATGTGTAATTTAATCCTTAGTGAAAGAAGCAATTTCCTTAATAGTTCTCTGAGCATTCAAACTTTGGAATGTTTAAATGGACTTTTGCTCAAGAACCGAGAGAATTACTTACTCGTTGTGTAGGTTAAAGTACATAAAAGAACATTTTCCTTTCTTTAGAGACGAGTCCCTAAGCTAAATTTACTTTAGAAGTAAATAGAGAAAAATTGAAGAGACATGTTTGAGAAAACTTTGAACTTCTCGTCTCAAACTTCATTTATACACCCGTGTTAATATTAATCAACATTTCTAGGTGCGTAAATGTTACCGATTTACGAGAGACATGTCCGAGAAGATTATTTTTGGTATTTTTGAAATTTTTTGATTCTGTAATTTTCTTTTATATGTTTTATATTTTTATATTTTCTTTTTCTTGTTTTTATAATTATTGTTATCCAGAATAGAATATATACAAAGAATTACTGTTAATATCAAGACTTTAAGCTCCCTGTGAGACAATACCAAGGCGACGACCAAATAATTAAACCTAATCACGTGGGAAGGGCTTTCTATGAAGAGGTGGACAATTGGTAATCATTCCTTGACAAAAACATTTCAATCGTACCCGTTTCCACAGCTCTCCTATCATGGAAATTGAAGCGGACAACGATGTGTTTGGTTGTTGAGTATTGGACTGGGTTGCAGGATATGGCTATGGATGATTTCGAATCACAATAGATAGGAATCTTGTTAAAGTAAAAGCCATAATCCGTTAACTGTGTCCGCATCCAAAGGACTTAGGTATAGCAAGCAGATAAAGACACATATTCTGCTTCCGCAGTTGACATCGTCGTACAGTCATTTTTGAGGACCAGCTCACCAACTTTTTGCCTAAGAATTGAGCTCCACCGGAAGTACCCTTAAAGGAGTCCTTACATGCCGCATAATAAACATCTAAAAATTTAGTTAGTTCAAAACCAGAATTCTTCGTATACCAGAGACCCATATTAATGGTTCACCTGAGATAGTGAAAGATCCTTTTAACCTCTTTGTGGTGCTTCTCGATTGGCTTAGCCTGATACCGAGCACATAAACAAGTAGCATGTATAATGTCCGTTCTGCTTGACGTAAGATACATCAGGGCACCAATCATGCTTCGATATTTTGTAGCATCGACTAGGGTCCCATTTTGATCTAGGTCAAGCTTATCTTTGATCTCCATTGGAGTGCCAATGGGATTACAAGTTTCCATTTCATATTTTTTAAGGATTTCTAACACGTAGTTAGACTAGTTTATGAAGATGCCACAGGGGATGGGTAATACTTGTAAACCAAGGAAAAAAGTCATTTCCCCCATCATTGACATTTCGAAGCGGCTATTCAAAATAAGGACAGCAAATAATGGGATAACCTAGGGTTTGTCGAACCAAAGATAATAACAAACTAATAGGACCTGTACAACTAAGTATGTCATGCTCGAAGCATTTTAATAAACAACGTTGGATTAATGTTGCCTTTGAAGAAGTGGATATGGAAGGAGAAACTTTAGACAATTCGCGTACATGCCCTAGGTGCTGCTTTAACCTATAAAGTCAGAAACATGTAATCTTATGATCAAACCAAGAACAAGAGTGAGATGTGGGTTGTGATGTTAGAGATAGAGAATGGATGGAATGGATGAAGTGTATTATGATTAAATGTAACAAATGGAACAAGCAACCCCTCTCCAAGGCTAGGAGAGGGCTTATATACTTACATGGATGGTCGGCCCATGGGCTATGATGGGCTTTTTCAAAATATATTCCTTACTCTTGACGGTACCCTCTCACAACCAGACGAGTCTTGTTTCTAATGACCGTATTCTCTTCATCATGCTTGTTTTTTAATAACCATTTCAAAGTAAGGGGTTTTATGTTATCTGGAGTAGGAACTAACACCCATACATCAAGCCTTTTGAACTGGAGAAGCTCTTCTTGCATTGAGTCAATCCATGCAGGGTCAGTCATAGCCTCTTTGATATTTCTTGGTTCCACAGTGCTCGGAGTCAGTACGTAGAAGTACATGTCACCATCGGTTCGTAACTGATTACACGTCAAGACTGGCCGTGAGGGTTCTCCAATCACTTGTTCTATAGGGTGATCCTTAGTCCACTGATATTAGTAAGGGTAAGGTTGATAAAATATGTATGTTCGATGGATCCACATATTGTGAAGATGATGACTCAGCAGCACTTGTGGATGGTGGAGCAAATGGATTCTCAAATACATCTCCATCAAACATAGAATTGGGAACATTATCAGCAACTGGTTTGGGTTAGAGTGGGGCTTGATTATCTTGTTGTTGAACATGTTGTTGTTGTGGTAGCTCATCAACATCCTATGAAGTGTTTGGAATATCTACAGCTTAAGAGGATGAATTTGTTGGTGTCGGTGCGGTGTCTGCTTTTGTTGTAGATGTCGTTGGAGTCTGAAGAACTTGAGGTGCTAGAGCAGTAGGATCAATTCTTGGAGCAGCTGAAGGTTGACCACCAATATAATCATCATACATAGCTTCGAACAATAAATCCAATTCACGTTCAGTTGGTTTTTTAGATGTTATTATTGACGGAGCATAAGTAAGATCGAAACCTAAACTGATTTGTCAAGAAGTCATGCTTTGAAGCCCAGGTTTTGAACTGTGTTGTTCAAAATCCATAGCTGAAAGCTCATCAAAAGTGACGTTCATCGTCTCCATGATTTTCTTTGTCCTTCGGTTATATATTCTATAAGCACATGAATTAGCAGAATAACCAATAAAAAATCCTATGTCACCTTTCGCACCAAGCTTCCCAATATCTTCACTATCATTCTTGGGATAACAGAGATCCCCGAATACATGAAGAAAGGAGATATCCAGTTTTCTGCCGTTAATAAGCTCATATGGTGTTTTTCCAAATCGACGGTGAATGATGGAGCGGTTTTGAGTGTAGCACGCTGTAGCAATCGCTTCAGCTCATAAGAATAACGAAGCACAAGAAAAAAATCAACAATGTTCTAGCAGCCTCTACTAATGTTTGGTTTGTTTGTTTCATAACTCCATTTTGCCAAGGAGTTCTCACAGAAGAAGACTTGTAAGAAATGCCAACACTGTCAAAGTATTCTTTCAGCACTTGATTCTTGAATTCTATGTTGTTTTCGGTTCTTACAATAATGAATGGAGCTTGTAAAAGGACTTGAATTTTCTTTAGGAAAGTTTTGATCACTTCAGGCGCTTCATCCTTTGATCTGAGAAAGTAAACCCACGTGTAATGAGAGTAGTCATCTACTATTACCAGAATATACCACTTCCCATTTATACTTTCGACTCTCATTGGGCCATACAAATCCATATAAAGCAAGTGTAACATCTGCTTTAAATTTGAAACAGGTTTGGGTGGGTGAGATGCCTTTTTGATTTTTCCTTGCTCACATGAGGGACAAATATGTTCTTTATTATATTTGAATTTTAGAAGACCGATGATGAGATCGTTTTTAGCAAGGTCATTTATGGTTTCAAAATTGAGGTCGGATAAACGTTGATGCCATAACCAAGACTTGTTAGAGGTAGCACGATCCATGATGCAAATTGGAGATGCAGAGGGCGTTTCATGGAGATTGATGGTGTAAAGGTTTGTTGTACGATTTCCTTTCAACAAATCAACTCCTTCTAGATTTCTGACAAAACAGGTGTTTAGTGGTGTTTGTTTTTTCAGAAATGCCTCTTAACAGCATCTTAATCTGACTCATTCAGACGCGGTTAGACATTTGGGTCATTAAGGCTGTTTGTTTTTTTTCAAGTCATTCAGAGGCAGTAAGAGGCAAGCAGTGTTAAGGGCGTTTGTTTTTTTTTATCATTAAGAGGCAGTGTGAGGCATAAACCTCTTAATGTCTTTCTTTTACTTTTTTTGTTTTTATTTTTTTCTACTTTGTTATGATTTTTTTTATTTTGGTGTTTTTTTTCATTTCTTGATTTTTTTTTTCACTTTTGTCTTTTGTATTAAAAATATTAAAGAGATTCATTGCATATGTTTTGTTAGATAAAGAGTGTATAAGATGATATATGTCAACTCATATTTTGTTCAAATTTAAGGATACGGTTTCGGACTCATACATCTCAATTCTAACGCAACTCATTTAGTTAATCTTTTTAAGAAGTTTAATTCAAACCTTAAGTTCATTATATTATAAAATTTGTTTTTTTATTTAATAAAGTTTATTTTCTTGTGCGAATGCAATCGTTTTATATTTAAATTTTAAAAACTATAATTTAACACGTCTAGACATTTTTACCAAAACAAACAGTTTTATTTCATTCAGATTCAGATTTCTCAACCACTTATTCAGATTAAGATGGAAATCAGATTCAGACTTTTCTACCGTATATTCAGATTCAGATGTGCGAATCAGATTCAGATTCAGAGCCTCTTAATAAACAAACAGCACCTTCCTTCTAAAAGCGACCTTAAATCTGGAATCACAAAAATTGACAATGAGAACATTGTTGTTGCCCCAAGGCCCTCAATGAAAATAAACCCTTGTATTCAGTATATTTCCCCATTGAGATCGTTCATTAAACCTGTAGAATATGCAGCAATTATGATCATTTCCTAAAGAGAACAGTTCCCAAATAACTTCCAGATTGAAATTGATGAGAAGCTTGGGGGATTCCCAGTATATGCTTGGAACAACCCGAGTATAAGCAACATAACAAAATTTAGATAACTGCCAAGGAACAAGAAGTGGAATAGAAGAGAAAAACCGTTTGCTTGTAGGATCATGAGGGTTAGAGTACATGCATTATCACCTTTTGAGTGTTAGCCAAATCAATTGTTTTACTATTAACTCAGCAACATTATTGACACTCATAGTCATGGATTCATTAATTTGCCAACTAAATTCAAAACATTTCTCCGTTGGTGACCAACCTAAGGCACAGTTCTAGGTTTCTGGTTTCAGAGGAAAGAAAAGTCTTTCTTTGGACCCTAACGTCTTATATTTCTTTACTTTTTTGCTTATGTTTCTTTTGATTTGTAACATTTGAAACATTTGCACTTTGATTATCATCATGAGAATTCATGTCATTCACATAATTAAACACACATACATCATGATTAGCAGTAATTAAACATTTCTTACACATAGCACAAACAACTTTAGATTTATCATTTCAAATAGCAAGCTTAACGTTATTAAATTCAGATGTTATATGTTTCTTATTCTTAAAAAGCAGTAAATTCTTATGGTGTTCTTCTACTTCACTTTCGTTTTTCTGATGATTACACTACGCTTAGACGCAGAGGGGACCCTATCATTCTTTGTATTGCTCTTAGGCTGTGGTCTTCTGGTCTTAGCAGTGCTTTCTACTCCCGTAAAAGAAATACAATTTGAATTAGAATTCACATTTTCATGAGAGATTACATGAGGTTGTGAAGTAGTGATCAGTTTTATCCTAATGCTTGCTTTAATAGGTTTGTTAGGCATAACATTATCTACCCTAGAAGTCTTAGAAGGATTAATCCTAAACATTCATGGGGAAATCACGTTATCATTTTCACACTTTTGTTCTCGAGAGAAGGTTGTAGGTTCCATGATCCATTCTATAATCCTTAAACAATGAAGTGTAGAATCAAGATGCATAAAATTAAGAACTTTATTGATGATTGAAAGAAATTAAGAGTTGCTATGATGTCTCTAAAAAATGTCTAACCTAATTTTTGACTAAACTAGGAGTATTTATACTAACAAGATTAGGCCTTGAGGCTTTGTGGCTTTTTTGTATCTTGGCCGTTGTACATTAATAAACCTAAATTTATTATCCATACTAGCGAGCATAGACTTTTGTCTTGAATCTTCGAGTGAACAGAAGCTTTTTGTTCGGATCATTTAAGTGATCCTAACAATCTCCCTAGATGAGGTCACTGACGTAGTTGTTTGAAGCTCACTCGTGCTTGTCTCTTCTAGCCGTTGTTGATAGGGTATTCACTATTGTGCTTCGGTAATTCAATCTTTAACACCTTGCTCATGATTTCAGAAACTTGGATGTCGATGACTTGATCTTGATCTTTGACTTGTTTAAGTTTACTTCTCTGAATTCACTTTGTGATCTTCTTTCACTTGAACTTTGCCCATACGCTTGATCTTTAGTCTCACATGCTCATATATGTTGGAACTGGAAGCTTTGATGATGTATTTCCTTTTTCTATCTCCATAACGTTTAGCTTTGAAGAAGAAGATACATTGATTTTAAAGAGATGTGCGGAAGCTTTGTATGTAAACTTCTTGATTTCTTCAGATATGTGAGTAAGGGATCTGAGCATGTCTTGCATCGGATTCTTTGAGTTGTCATTCGCTACTATGATAGACAATTTAGTCACCAACACAAAAAAACTTTGTTATGTAAAATCCCACTTAATGTTTTTAGAAAAAAACATTTTGTGAACACACAAAAGGTTTTATATTTTGAAGGGAAGAGTATTGACGGATTACTCAAATTGGTTAGTTACATTAAACCTCTGGATTCGTAAGGATCAATGATTACAGTATGAATACTGCACTTGTGATCAGATAGATTCATTAAAAGAACCTTCTTGACAGGTTTTCCGGCACGTGACAAGCTAGTTCCTCTAATACCTAAGTATCAGATTTCCTATTTTCGCCCTATCTCTAGACCAGTATGTCCGAAAAAACAAGAAAGACTAACACAATATAGTTTTTCTACTATTAGATGTGTTTACAGTGTGATGTCAGTACAGTTCTATCTGTGGATATATTACCGTATAAATCTTGTTTCCAGCGTTACTTATTAATACAATTAAGTACCGTAGAAAGGCTGTGGCAAAAAAATGATTTGAAATAAACATTCGATGTGCTTGATTAAAATTTGTTTGGGGCACAATCGAAAGTTTAAACAGTACTTCTGATGATGTTTTGAAATATATCCCGAAAGATATGAAGTGCCTTGGGAAATCCAAACTTGTACAAGTACATTTATAGAAATCCACTTCACTAGTGGGCGCAGTCCGAAGACCAGGCATGAGCATTCATACGAATACCCTGGTGGTACAACATCTCTTTCCTCAGCATTCCATAAGATCACTTTCACGAACATAAAACAAAAGATTCTTTGTCAGTTATCAAGATACGTGTGTTATAACACAAAAAATTTTTGGATACCTTGACATTTTTGCTTCATATTAACATTATGCTCCCCTTCACATGTGCGTTCGATCATCGGACAGATGTTTAGCACCTGCATGGATTGGACTTAGCATTTTAGAATCATCGAGTCATTAATTATCCGTTTTTACATGTTTAAGTCCATTATCTCCCCCGATCAAAGTATTGAAACTGGTGAATGGTTTTTGATCTAGAATGGACTTAAAAAGTATCATCTCCCCTCAAAGTATGAGGTGAGGTGATAAAATAGCATAAATAGCAGTGGCAATTGAAACAAGACCTGTAGGATACCCTGACAGGAAATGATACTGCAATCTGTCGCTTGAATTTGGAGGCGGTTGTCATGTTCAATCTTTCAGCATTTAGACTCAGCAACAGGACTCGTCCTTTTTTTAACCTGTAACATAATGTTAGAAATACTGATTCTTCCCCTCAAACACATGACCCGTGTCAATGTTGATTTGGTTAAACGAAACATGTTTGAGGGGAGGAAAAACAAGTTGTTTATGAGGAAAAATGGTTCGGGGCTTAGACAACTTCTTGTCTGGAACGAAATAATGCACTGAAACGTACACTAAATCTCTGGGATAAGACCGAGTTACAGTCTGAAATAACTGCAAGCCATCTAGACTAATTTTTTTTTTTAATATACAGGATACAATTGTGAAACACTTGGTTACTCAGAGACAGACTCATCCTGTAGTTCCTTCAGAGTATCTGGTGACATTTGTTTAACTCCAAGCAGTGGGAGTAGTGTGCGAAGCGCTCTCTCTGGATAATGCCTTTTCGTAAAAAAATGTCAGCCAGTTTGGTTATTTTGTCTCCACGAAATATAACTCAACATCTTTCCCTTTGTAACTATAGACCTGCTCTTTGATGAATTTTGGTGACGAATATCAATGTGCTTGGAACGCGAGGTTTGAAACACTATTACAGCATTAGAGTCGTTGTACTTTGATTTCACCATACATCAGAATTTTGTTTGAACGCAAATCCAGTGTATAGTAGTTAAGATTCGCATTCCAGAGGGTATTTGGCTCTGCATCCAGGATAGGGCAATGTATTCAGCCTCTGTAGTGGAGATGGCGGTACTTTTCTGCTTTTTGGATGACCAGCTAACAAGCCGATGTCCAAGAAATTGAGCTGAACCAGAAGTACTTCTCCGTGTGTCATGACATCCTGCATAGTCAGCATCTGCAAAAGCTTTTAGTTCAAAGCCGGAGTCCTTCGGATACCACAGACCCATGTTAATGGTTCCTTTTAGGTATCGAAAGATCCGCTTTATAGCAGTAAGGGCATTTAGTAGGCTTAGAACCCTGGTATCGTGCACAACATACAAACAGCAAATACTTGTAGGTCGGGATGCCTAAGATAACATAAGGGAGCCAACCATACCACGAAATCATGTAGGATCAATTAGCTTTCCTCCCTTATCTTCATCAAGGTCGGGACGCTCCGTGTGTCAAAACCATGACTTCGTGGAAGAGGCTTTTGTGAGCAGGAAGAAAAAAACTGCGTTGAAGCTGATCATTCATCTTCAGTGAGAATAGAGTAAAGGTGGTTGTCCGTGACCCTATTGAAGTAGATTCCACCATAGTAGTTGCGGATATGACTGAATGTGCTTTCGGAATGCAACTTCTGAACTCCTTCACAAAACTGATCCTACTGAAAAAGAATAGGTTGTGCTTGAGTCCTTCAACATAATAGACTCGAGAGATGATAGTGTCACCCAGTTTATAATCACCATAGCCAACGATTGCTGCATATTCATCGTTGCCAAATCTCACAGTACCAATGAACTTTTCTACAAAGTTGATAAGACGCGCACGATCACCGGTCATATGTCTTGAGCATCCAGAATCCAGATACCATAGAACAATTTGTACTACCTGCGATAACACAAACATTTACGGTGATAGGATGCCCTGAAGGGTTCCGGTTAGTTAACAATCAAAAATACCAGAGATCCCTTTGGAACCTGCCTGTCGATTACTAAGTTTATGATCAGTAAACCTAGAGACCATAGTTATTTTGGGGCTAGAACTAGCACTCGGGGGTAGTTCTATTGGCATATCAGTAGATTCCATGATCCTAGTTAAAGGATACTTCTCAAATAATGAGAAATGCCTGCCAGTGGGCTTCCACTGAGGCTTGCTATTAGCAACAGGTTTGCTAATTGGTTTCCAGACTCTCTTAATTGGTTTCCATTCTTTCTTGGGTTGGCGTTTAAAACGCTTAGTCTGGTGGGGTTTAACATTCACAGAACCATCACACATAACCAAAAACAATTAGTTATGATTAGCCAAAAACCAAAGATTTGTACATGCACATACAACATTGTTCAAATTCTGAAACAGAATTAGATGGTTTAACAAGCAAATTAGAATCACGATGATTTTTTTATTCAAAGTCCTTATGGTGTGCTTCTACTATCCTTGGATTCGCACTCTAGCGGCAAAGAAACGTTGATTCGAGGGGGGGGGCTCTCTTAGGCACAGTTTTGCTGCTCTAGAAGTGTGGTTTTAACTCCTTGTAGAAATAGCACACACCGTTAGTTTGCTTATGAGGATTGCATACTGCGTTTTGAGTTGGTATGAATGTGAAGGATGGGGGTGTTCACAAGTTACTTGCCTCTTCTTAGGTAACTGGGTTGGTGTGACCCAGTTAGCACGTTTGGGTGTGGGAATATAACTTAGAAACCTAAGTTGTTACATTCCTGGGCAAGCACTTTGGGTGGTCTCAGAGGTTGAAGGTCCACTACTTGTTTTACCAGTCCACTTGGGCTTTCAGCTTGGTATTCTCAGTTGTGATGCAAGTACGTGAGTGAGTATTCGCCTTTGACAGTTCATCATACCGTCTTTTCAGATCTGTTTTCTACCTTAAGGCCATCTAGCTGAATCCTAAGGGAGGTAATCGTATCTTGCAACTGAATTCTGTCAGTTTCTAAGGCCTGTTGGTCACAACTACCTTCAGTGGAACCTACATTCAACAATTCATGATGTTTGATCGAGCATCCTAAATTCCTGATAGTGTCATCTTTTCCCTTGAAAGCTGTTGTCTTAAACTTGTTAATTTTAAAAATTGCATTGGAGGCACTAGAAGTGTCTATGCACTGTTTATAGTTTTGAAATTTAAGTTGTAAGCTAACATAATTCTGTTCGAGAAAGGCAAAACATTTTTCAGATTCAATAATTAGCTGTTTTGTTCTGCTTTTGAAATCTCAGAGTTAAGTTCATGAACTTTAGTGTGTTCCCTATCGCATTGCAGTTCTAAGATTCTTCGCAATGGGCAAGTCGAACTGGGGGCACAACTATATCGGAAGTATGCCAAATAGAGCTGATATCTTTGTTCTGAAACTTTCCAGCATTTAAGCAATTCATTTTATGATTTACAAGATTTTTCTTCTCTATGGTCAGGTTCTTGTTTCCAAGGAACACACTTGTTCATACTCCGCCTCCAAGTTATCAAAAATCTGTTCAAATTCTTTTATATCTTTGAAAAATGTATCATTAGCAGCTTGGATATGTTTTTTGAAATGGTTATACAAATGGGTTCCAGTTCGTTGTTCAAACAAACTTGTTCTGCATATCATTAACCACCCATTCTGAACATAGTCTGGTTTTTGTGTTGTTCTTTCTTTTATGATACCTTCAAATTGATGAAAAACAGCATTAACTTTTTGAAGACTGGCCAGAACTTGACTTGGAGGTTGACTTTTATGAACAAAAGGAGTAGCAGGTGTGGCTGGTTTACAATCTTGACTAGCAATTTCGTTGGCAAAAAGCCAATACGCCTGATCTCCAGACAGTTCCTTCTGAGGAACGAACATAAGGGCATTAAGCTTTTATGCGTCATAGAAACAGTTTGGGGTCTAATATGGCCCTGGTTTTTCGTTCATTTTTTTTCATGCTACCACTTGTGTACCAAGACATCTCACTATCCTCATACTAAAAAAATACGGGGTGGTGATTTGGGGATGCAAAAGTATCAGAATCATCACAAAACAGGTTGAGCACGCTGGCCATATAGCCTAGACCTGGTTGCGAAGTGCCTAGGATGTCCTTGTGCATTCATCGGTTGCCTTTTTAGGTTTCTTTGAAAGGCATGGGGATAGTATTGAGTTGGCATGTTACATCTTTGCGTCATGTCTCTTGAACTTTGTTAGCTAGTTTTTAAAACAAACTATTTTCATCTAGATAAATATCTGTAGTTTCTTTTTCTCAGATAAAAATCTTTTCCTTTTAGATTGGTATAAATGCAATTGATTTTTCTTTTCCTGAAAGAGTAGATTGAAGCAAATCGTCTTTCTTGCACAAGTTCGCGTTACGCTTATTACGTTGAAATTACTTAGGGCCTTGTTCTGTCTAACTTTGTTTTCAAGATCATGTTTGACCTTGTGGGAGTATCTAGACGACTTTTTCTTTGGTTGCTGCTTGCCGAAGCTTCATTTTTTAAGGTCTCTATTTCCAAACATTTTTCTTGGTTAACCTTAGCATGTCCGTCTAGTTGGGTTTGCAAGTCAGTTAAGATGGCAATCATAGAAACTTTATCAGATGTGTCAGCAGATACCTCAGTTGGAACATTTTGGGCTTCGGTGTCAAGAAGATACTGATGATACGGAAATCGTATTGTCATCAATTAGTCTCAGCATTCTGGAGTTAAATGTTCTTCATGGTGATCTCCTGAATCTGATAATCACATTATATCAAAGATTTGATTATCATTTGGATGTACCTCAGTGACTGGATTTATTGGTTGATTTGTGTGATGGACAAGTTGGCCATGAAAGCGGACACAGATTGGGGCCTTCATACACGTCTGAGTCATTGCATCCTCATGATGGGCATTGAAACATGTTATTTTAGTCCAGTGCCTGAGGTTGGTCATAAGGTGCGGTCGCATTTACACTCAGCGAGGGATGCTTCAGATTCAGCATCTAACACATCTCCTTTCTCTTTAGTTCCATCAATATCGCTTTGATCTTTGATAGGTACTAAGGAGTCATATTTCTTTTGGGTTCTTTAAACTGCCTAGCAACATGTACACTTTCATCTGCGTTTGTAAAACATATCCCTTCTTGCCTCGCAGACCTGTATTACACCATTACCTGGAGCCTCCTCTGAACTGGTTCAGTAACAATTCTGTGCCATCATGCACCGTAGCATGTGTTCTTGAGTTGGAGGAAGTCCGGAGTGTGGTTGTTGGTGGGTGGAAAACTGCTTTTGGAAAACCACTTAAGAGATTAGCATCTGAGTCATATGTTGGCCCATCAATGCGTCATTGGAGATCAGAGCAGTAGGTTGAGGACTAGTAGTTGAGGGTGATGAAAGAGCAGTTGCACGTATGTGGTGTGGAAATAGGGCAACATAGGACAGTGGATCAACAATACTTGTAGACAAGCTCTCTGTTTTTGAGAGTCTTTTTTGGCATTGGGCTCGTAGCTTTGAGATGAGTATGATCTGAACATTAGGTCTGTGGTTGAGATATCATGTTCTGGTTTGACCATAAGTCACATACTTACCCCAATAGGCCGGAAGGTTGTTGACAAACTTGGTGTTCATCTGATGAGTTGGAATGTTGAGCTGAGTAATCTTCATGTCATTCACAAGCTTGTGGAAACGCACAAAGTAGTCATGAATTGATTCGTTTCCAATAGCACGAAAGCGTTCGTACTCATCAAACAGATCTTCCTTCCTTTGTTGAATAGTCCTACCTGATCCTTGCATGAGCATCTCCACATTATCCCAAATCTCCTTTGCAGTGCTTGTTTGATTGAGGTTGTTGAAGATGTGTCTGGGAAGACCTTGACTAAGAATGATTTCAGCTTGAGTATCAGCCATCTCAAGTTTGTTTTCCTCTTCACTGAATTCAGAATCAAGTTTCTCCCTCGGTGCAGGCACAATTGTAGAATCAGTAGGTGGAGGATCAGTGATCATAGGGTGAGGTGTAGGTCCATTCTGGATAGATTTCCATATCAGCTTGCCATTGGGTTTGCCTCGAATGTACCTGTGTATACGAATCTTCCAAGAATCGTAGTCACTTTCAACCAACATAGGTGGACGAGTATCGGTACCCGCTGCATTTGTTTCTTCATTGGATCCCATTTTAATTTAAGTATGAATGAACGGATCGCAAGTGATTGTTGATTTGTTTGATTTGTGTTTATGTTTTTGTTGTTGTTTGATTATTTGGTTTGGTTTTCTCAAGGAATAACTAGTTCGGTCCTTGAAGTTTTCCCTAGTTCGGTCCACAAGAGATTTCCCTAGTTCGGTTCTCTCGTTCGGTCCACAAGAGAGTGCACTAGTTCGGTCCACAAGAGAGTGCACTAGTTCGATTGTCTTGTTCGGTCTATAAGCGATTTCCCTAGTTCGATTGACCTTGTTCGATCTATAAGTCGAATCGCTTGTTTCGATCCTCTTGTTCGATTGTCTTGTTCGATCCTCTTGTTCGATTGTCTTGTTCGATCCTCTTGATCGATTGTCTTGTTCGATCCTCTTGTTCGGTTGTCTTGTTCGATCCTCTTGTTCTCCACTCGTTCGGTCCACACAAGAGTGTCGCTCGTTCGGTTCCAACTTCTTGAAGCTTGTTCGATCCTCCTTGTTTTTCACTCGTTCGGTCCACACAAGAGTGTCGCTCGTTCGGTTCAAACTTCTTGAAGCTTTCGATCCTCTTTTTACCACTCGTTTCGGTCCTACACCAGAGTGTACGCTCGTTCGTTGGGTTCCCAAAAACTTCCAGACGAAATTGATGAGAAGCTTTGGATTCCCAGTCATATGCTTGGAACAACCCGAGTCGACGCACCATAAACAAATTTAGATAACCTGCCAAGAAAAGAAGTGGAATTAGAAACCGTTTGCTTGTAGGATCATGAGGGTTAGAGTACATGCATTATCACCTTTAGAGCTGTTAGATTGACACTCATAGTCACTGGATTCAATTAATTTGCCACTAAATTCAAACATTCTTCCCGTTGGTGACCACCTAAGGCAAGTTCTAGGTTTCCTAGGTTTAGAGGAAGCAAGTCTTTCTTTGGACCCTAACGTCTTATATTTCTTTACTTTTTTGCTTATGTTTCTTTTGATTTGTAACATTTGAAACATTTGCACTTTGATTATCATCATGAGAATTCATGTCATTCACATAATTAAACACACATACATCATGATTAGCAGTAATTAAACATTTCTTACACATAGCACAAACAACTTTAGATTTATCATTTCAAATAGCAAGCTTAACGTTATTAAATTCAGATGTTATATGTTTCTTATTCTTAAAAAGCAGTAAATTCCTATGGTGTTCTTCTACTTCAACATCGTTATTCTTGATGCACTACGCTTAGACGCAGAGGGGACCCTATCATTCTTTGTATTGCTCTTAGGCTGTGGTCTTCTGGTCTTAGCAGTGCTTTCTACTCCCGTAAAAGAAATACAATTTGAATTAGAATTCACATTTTCATGAGAGATTACATGAGGTTGTGAAGTAGTGATCGGTTTTGTCCTAATGCTTGCTTTAACAGGTTTGTTAGGCATAACATTATCTACCCTAGAAGTCTTAGAAGGATTAATCCTAAACATTCATGGGGAAATCACGTTATCATTTTTCACAACTTTTGATTCTCGAGTAGAAGGTGTAGGTTCCATGATCATTCATATGAATCCTTAACAATGAAGTGTAGAATCAAGATGCATAAAATTAAGAACTTTATTGATGATTGAAAGAAATTAAGAGTTGCTATGATGTCTCTAAAAAATGTCTAACCTAATTTTTGACTAAACTAGGAGTATTTATACTAACAAGATTAGGCCTTGAGGCTTTGTGGCTTTTTTGTATCTTGGCCGTTGTACATTAATAAACCTAAATTTATTATCCATACTAGCGAGCATAGACTTTTGTCTTGAATCTTCGAGTGAACAGAAGCTTTTTGTTCGGATCATTTAAGTGATCCTAACAATCTCCCTAGATGAGGTCACTGACGTAGTTGTTTGAAGCTCACTCGTGCTTGTCTCTTCTAGCCGTTGTTGATAGGGTATTCACTATTGTGCTTCGGTAATTCAATCTTTAACACCTTGCTCATGATTTCAGAAACTTGGATGTCGATGACTTGATCTTGATCTTTGACTTGTTTAAGTTTACTTCTCTGAATTCACTTTGTGATCTTCTTTCACTTGAACTTTGCCCATACGCTTGATCTTTAGTCTCACATGCTCATATATGTTGGAACTGGAAGCTTTGATGATGTATTTCCTTTTTCTATCTCCATAACGTTTAGCTTTGAAGAAGAAGATACATTGATTTTAAAGAGATGTGCGGAAGCTTTGTATGTAAACTTCTTGATTTCTTCAGATATGTGAGTAAGGGATCTGAGCATGTCTTGCATCGGATTCTTTGAGTTGTCATTCGCTACTATGATAGACAATTTAGTCACCAACACAAAAAAACTTTGTTATGTAAAATCCCACTTAATGTTTTTAGAAAAAAACATTTTGTGAACACACAAAAGGTTTTATATTTTGAAGGGAAGAGTATTGACGGATTACTCAAATTGGTTAGTTACATTAAACCTCTGGATTCGTAAGGATCAATGATTACAGTATGAATACTGCACTTGTGATCAGATAGATTCATTAAAAGAACCTTCTTGACAGGTTTTCCGGCACGTGACAAGCTAGTTCCTCTAATACCTAAGTATCAGATTTCCTATTTTCGCCCTATCTCTAGACCAGTATGTCCGAAAAAACAAGAAAGACTAACACAATATAGTTTTTCTACTATTAGATGTGTTTACAGTGTGATGTCAGTACAGTTCTATCTGTGGATATATTACCGTATAAATCTTGTTTCCAGCGTTACTTATTAATACAATTAAGTACCGTAGAAAGGCTGTGGCAAAAAAATGATTTGAAATAAACATTCGATGTGCTTGATTAAAATTTGTTTGGGGCACAATCGAAAGTTTAAACAGTACTTCTGATGATGTTTTGAAATATATCCCGAAAGATATGAAGTGCCTTGGGAAATCCAAACTTGTACAAGTACATTTATAGAAATCCACTTCACTAGTGGGCGCAGTCCGAAGACCAGGCATGAGCATTCATACGAATACCCTGGTGGTACAACATCTCTTTCCTCAGCATTCCATAAGATCACTTTCACGAACATAAAACAAAAGATTCTTTGTCAGTTATCAAGATACGTGTGTTATAACACAAAAAATTTTTGGATACCTTGACATTTTTGCTTCATATTAACATTATGCTCCCCTTCACATGTGCGTTCGATCATCGGACAGATGTTTAGCACCTGCATGGATTGGACTTAGCATTTTAGAATCATCGAGTCATTAATTATCCGTTTTTACATGTTTAAGTCCATTATCTCCCCCGATCAAAGTATTGAAACTGGTGAATGGTTTTTGATCTAGAATGGACTTAAAAAGTATCATCTCCCCTCAAAGTATGAGGTGAGGTGATAAAATAGCATAAATAGCAGTGGCAATTGAAACAAGACCTGTAGGATACCCTGACAGGAAATGATACTGCAATCTGTCGCTTGAATTTGGAGGCGGTTGTCATGTTCAATCTTTCAGCATTTAGACTCAGCAACAGGACTCGTCCTTTTTTTAACCTGTAACATAATGTTAGAAATACTGATTCTTCCCCTCAAACACATGACCCGTGTCAATGTTGATTTGGTTAAACGAAACATGTTTGAGGGGAGGAAAAACAAGTTGTTTATGAGGAAAAATGGTCGGGGCTTAGACAACTTCTTGTCTGGAACGAAATAATGCACTGAAACGTACACTAAATCTCTGGGATAAGACCGAGTTACAGTCTGAAATAACTGCAAGCCATCTAGACTAAATTTTTTTTTTTTAATATACAGGATACAATTGTGAAACACTTGGTTACTCAGAGACAGACTCATCCTGTAGTTCCTTCAGAGTATCTGGTGACATTTGTTTAACTCCAAGCAGTGGGAGTAGTGTGCGAAGCGCTCTCTCTGGATAATGCCTTTTCGTAAAAAAATGTCAGCCAGTTTGGTTATTTTGTCTCCACGAAATATAACTCAACATCTTTCCCTTTGTAACTATAGACCTGCTCTTTGATGAATTTTGGTGACGAATATCAATGTGCTTGGAACGCGAGGTTTGAAACACTATTACAGCATTAGAGTCGTTGTACTTTGATTTCACCATACATCAGAATTTTGTTTGAACGCAAATCCAGTGTATAGTAGTTAAGATTCGCATTCCAGAGGGTATTTGGCTCTGCATCCAGGATAGGGCAATGTATTCAGCTTCTGTAGTGGAGATGGCAGTACTTTTCTGCTTTTTGGATGACCAGCTAACAAGCCGATGTCCAAGAAATTGAGCTGAACCAGAAGTACTTCTCCGTGTGTCATGACATCCTGCATAGTCAGCATCTGCAAAAGCTTTTAGTTCAAAGCCGGAGTCCTTCGGGTATACACAGACCCATGTGAATGGTTCCTTTAAGGAATCGAAAGATCCGCTTTCTATAGCAGTAAGGGCATTTAGTAGGCTTAGAACCCTGGTATCGTGCACAACATACAAACAGCAAATACTTGTAGGTCGGGATGCCTAAGATACATAAGGGAGCCAACCATACCACGAAATCATGTAGGATCAATTAGCTTTCCTCCCTTATCTTCATCAAGGTCGGGACGCTCCGTGTGTCAAAACCATGACTTCGTGGAAGAGGCTTTTGTGAGCAGGAAAACTGGTGAAGCTGACATCATATCATTCAGTGAGATGGAGTACAGGTTGGTTGTCCGTGACCCTTTGAGTAGATCCACCATATCGTAGTTGCGGATATGACATGAATGCTGTCGGAATGCAACTTCTAAACCTCCATCACAAAACTGTCCTACTGAAAATAGGTTGTGCTTGAGACCTTCAACATAATAGACTCGAGAGATGATAGTGTCACCCAGTTTATAATCACCATAGCCAACGATAGCTGCATATTCATCGTTGCCAAATCTCACAGTACCAATGAACTTTTCTACAAAGTTGATAAGACGCGCACGATCACCGGTCATATGTCTTGAGCATCCAGAATCCAGATACCATAGAACAATTTGTACTACCTGCGATAACACAAACATTTACGGTGATAGGATGCCCTGAAGGGTTCCGGTTAGTTAACAATCAAAAATACCAGAGATCCCTTTGGAACCTGCCTGTCGATTACTAAGTTTATGGTCAGTAAACCTAGAGACCATAGTTATTTTGGGGCTAGAACTAGCACTCGGGGGTAGTTCTATTGGCATATCGGTAGGTTCCATGATCCTAGTTAAAGGATACTTCTCAAACAATGAGAAATGCCTGCCAGTGGGCTTCCACTGAGGCTTGCTATTAGCAACAGGTTTGCTAATCGGTTTCCAGACTCTCTTAATTGGTTTCCATTCTTTCCTGGGTTGGCGTTTAAAACGCTTAGTCTGGTGGGGTTTAACATTCACAGAACCATCACACATAACCAAAAACAATTAGTTATGATTAGCCAAAAACCAAAGATTTGTACATGCACATACAACATTGTTCAAATTCTGAAACAGAATTAGATGGTTTAACAAGCAAATTAGAATCACGATGATTTTTTTATTCAAAGTCCTTATGGTGTGCTTCTACTATCCTTGGATTCGCACTCTAGCGGCAAAGAAACGTTGATTCGAGGGGGGGGGCTCTCTTAGGCACAGTTTTGCTGCTCTAGAAGTGTGGTTTTAACTCCTTGTAGAAATAGCACACACCGTTAGTTTGCTTATGAGGATTGCATACTGCGTTTTGAGTTGGTATGAATGTGAAGGATGGGGGTGTTCACAAGTTACTTGCCTCTTCTTAGGTAACTGGGTTGGTGTGACCCAGTTAGCACGTTTGGGTGTGGGAATATAACTTAGAAACCTAAGTTGTTACATTCCTGGGCAAGCACTTTGGGTGGTCTCAGAGGTTGAAGGTCCACTACTTGTTTTACCAGTCCACTTGGGCTTTCAGCTTGGTATTCTCAGTTGTGATGCAAGTACGTGAGTGAGTATTCGCCTTTGACAGTTCATCATACCGTCTTTTCAGATCTGTTTTCTACCTTAAGGCCATCTAGCTGAATCCTAAGGGAGGTAATCGTATCTTGCAACTGAATTCTGTCAGTTTCTAAGGCCTGTTGGTCACAACTACCTTCAGTGGAACCTACATTCAACAATTCATGATGTTTGATCGAGCATCCTAAATTCCTGATAGTGTCATCTTTTCCCTTGAAAGCTGTTGTCTTAAACTTGTTAATTTTAAAAATTGCATTGGAGGCACTAGAAGTGTCTATGCACTGTTTATAGTTTTGAAATTTAAGTTGTAAGCTAACATAATTCTGTTCGAGAAAGGCAAAACATTTTTCAGATTCAATAATTAGCTGTTTTGTTCTGCTTTTGAAATCTCAGAGTTAAGTTCATGAACTTTAGTGTGTTCCCTATCGCATTGCAGTTCTAAGATTCTTCGCAATGGGCAAGTCGAACTGGGGGCACAACTATATCGGAAGTATGCCAAATAGAGCTGATATCTTTGTTCTGAAACTTTCCAGCATTTAAGCAATTCATTTTATGATTTACAAGATTTTTCTTCTCTATGGTCAGGTTCTTGTTTCCAAGGAACACACTTGTTCATACTCCGCCTCCAAGTTATCAAAAATCTGTTCAAATTCTTTTATATCTTTGAAAAATGTATCATTAGCAGCTTGGATATGTTTTTTGAAATGGTTATACAAATGGGTTCCAGTTCGTTGTTCAAACAAACTTGTTCTGCATATCATTAACCACCCATTCTGAACATAGTCTGGTTTTTGTGTTGTTCTTTCTTTTATGATACCTTCAAATTGATGAAAAACTGCATTAACTTTTTGAAGACTGGCCAGAACTTGACTTGGAGGTTGACTTTTATGAACAAAAGGAGTAGCAGGTGTGGCTGGTTTACAATCTTGACTAGCAATTTCGTTGGCAAAAAGCCAATACGCCTGATCTCCAGACAGTTCCTTCTGAGGAACGAACATAAGGGCATTAAGCTTTTATGCGTCATAGAAACAGTTTGGGGTCTAATATGGCCCTGGTTTTTCGTTCATTTTTTTTCATGCTACCACTTGTGTACCAAGACATCTCACTATCCTCATACTAAAAAAATACGGGGTGGTGATTTGGGGATGCAAAAGTATCAGAATCATCACAAAACAGGTTGAGCACGCTGGCCATATAGCCTAGACCTGGTTGCGAAGTGCCTAGGATGTCCTTGTGCATTCATCGGTTGCCTTTTTAGGTTTCTTTGAAAGGCATGGGGATAGTATTGAGTTGGCATGTTACATCTTTGCGTCATGTCTCTTGAACTTTGTTAGCTAGTTTTTAAAACAAACTATTTTCATCTAGATAAATATCTGTAGTTTCTTTTTCTCAGATAAAAATCTTTTCCTTTTAGATTGGTATAAATGCAATTGATTTTTCTTTTCCTGAAAGAGTAGATTGAAGCAAATCGTCTTTCTTGCACAAGTTCGCGTTACGCTTATTACGTTGAAATTACTTAGGGCCTTGTTCTGTCTAACTTTGTTTTCAAGATCATGTTTGACCTTGTGGGAGTATCTAGACGACTTTTTCTTTGGTTGCTGCTTGCCGAAGCTTCATTTTTTAAGGTCTCTATTTCCAAACATTTTTCTTGGTTAACCTTAGCATGTCCGTCTAGTTGGGTTTGCAAGTCAGTTAAGATGGCAATCATAGAAACTTTATCAGATGTGTCAGCAGATACCTCAGTTGGAACATTTTGGGCTTCGGTGTCAAGAAGATACTGATGATACGGAAATCGTATTGTCATCAATTAGTCTCAGCATTCTGGAGTTAAATGTTCTTCATGGTGATCTCCTGAATCTGATAATCACATTATATCAAAGATTTGATTATCATTTGGATGTACCTCAGTGACTGGATTTATTGGTTGATTTGTGTGATGGACAAGTTGGCCATGAAAGCGGACACAGATTGGGGCCTTCATACACGTCTGAGTCATTGCATCCTCATGATGGGCATTGAAACATGTTATTTTAGTCCAGTGCCTGAGGTTGGTCATAAGGTGCGGTCGCATTTACACTCAGCGAGGGATGCTTCAGATTCAGCATCTAACACATCTCCTTTCTCTTTAGTTCCATCAATATCGCTTTGATCTTTGATAGGTACTAAGGAGTCATATTTCTTTTGGGTTCTTTAAACTGCCTAGCAACATGTACACTTTCATCTGCGTTTGTAAAACATATCCCTTCTTGCCTCGCAGACCTGTATTACACCATTACCTGGAGCCTCCTCTGAACTGGTTCAGTAACAATTCTGTGCCATCATGCACCGTAGCATGTGTTCTTGAGTTGGAGGAAGTCCGGAGTGTGGTTGTTGGTGGGTGGAAAACTGCTTTTGGAAAACCACTTAAGAGATTAGCATCTGAGTCATATGTTGGCCCATCAATGCGTCATTGGAGATCAGAGCAGTAGGTTGAGGACTAGTAGTTGAGGGTGATGAAAGAGCAGTTGCACGTATGTGGTGTGGAAATAGGGCAACATAGGACAGTGGATCAACAATACTTGTAGACAAGCTCTCTGTTTTTGAGAGTCTTTTTTGGCATTGGGCTCGTAGCTTTGAGATGAGTATGATCTGAACATTAGGTCTGTGGTTGAGATATCATGTTCTGGTTTGACCATAAGTCACATACTTACCCCAATAGGCCGGAAGGTTGTTGACAAACTTGGTGTTCATCTGATGAGTTGGAATGTTGAGCTGAGTAATCTTCATGTCATTCACAAGCTTGTGGAAACGCACAAAGTAGTCATGAATTGATTCGTTTCCAATAGCACGAAAGCGTTCGTTACTCATCAAACAGATCTTCTTCCTTTGTTGAATAGTCCTACCTGATCCTTGCATGAGCATTCACATTATCCCAAATTCCTTTGCAAAGTGCTTGTTTGATTGAGGTTGTTGAAGAGGGTTCTGGGAAGACTTGAATGAGAATGATTTCAGCTTGAGTATCAGCCATCTTCAGTTTGTTTTCCTTCTTCATCACTGAATTCAGATTCAAGTTTCTTCCTGGAGTGCACTAGGCACAATTGTAGATATCAGTAGGTGGGGATCAGTGATCATAGGGTGAGGTGTAGGTCCTTTCTGGATGGATTTCATATCAGCTTGCAATTGGGTGTGCCTCGCATGTTCCTGTGTATCGAATCTTCAAAAATCGTAGTTTCCCAAAACCCTCTATCAACCTACATAGTGTGGTTCGAGTTTCGGGGTCCGCTGGCATTTGTTTCTTCATGGGCTCCCATATTATTTTAGTATTCAATGAAAGGATCGCAATGTGATTGTTGATTTGTTTGATTTGTGTTTATGTTTTTGTTGTTGTTTGATTATTTGGTTTGGTTTTCTCAAGGAATAACTAGTTCGGTCCTTGAAGTTTTCCCTAGTTCGCGTCCACCAGAGATTTCCTAGTTCCGGTTCTCTCGTTCGTGTCCACAAGAGGAGTTGCACTGTTCGGTCACAATGAAATAAGGGAGGTTGCACTAGTTCGATTGTCTTGTTCGGTCTATAAGCGATTTCCCTAGTTCGATTGACCTTGTTCGATCTATAAGAGATTTCCCTAGTTCGATTGACCTTGTTCGATCCAAACACACCACTCGTTCGATCGTCTAGTTCGATCGTCTAGTTCGATCCTTTCGTTCGATCGTCTTGTTCGATGCTTGAAGAATTGAACTCGTTCGATCGCTTGTTCGATCGCTTGTTCGATCGCTTGTTCGATCGCCTTGTTCGATTCTTGAAGTATACGCTGGTTCGATCCTTGAGGAAGTATACTCGTTCGATCCTTGAGGAAGTATACTCGTTCGATCCTTAACGCTTCAACTCGTTCGATCTTCCTAGTTCGCTCCTCTTGTTCGATTCACAAAGACTACTAAACTCGTTCGATCCTTAAACACAAAAATCGACTTTCTTTTCTTTTTGTTTAAATAACACGAATCAAAGAAAAAAAAACACTAGATGTTTGTAAACACAAAAGAGATGGTTTTTATGATATCAATGTAAACACAAACCATCTATGAACCAAAAATCAAAACAAACAATTAATCAAACACACAAAAAATTTCGAAAGCCCTTTTTTTTCGAAAATCAAAAGTAAAAAAAACACAAAACAAATCAATACATCAATCTTGTAGGCTCTTGATACCAATTGTAGGTTCCATGATCATTCATACGAATCCTTAACAATGAAGTGTAGAATCAAGATGCATAAAATTAAGAACTTTATTGATGATTGAAAGAAATTAAGAGTTGCTATGATGTCTCTAAAAAATGTCTAACCTAATTTTTGACTAAACTAGGAGTATTTATACTAACAAGATTAGCCTTGGAGGCCTTTGTGGGCTTTTTGTATCTTGGCCCGTTTACATTAATAAACATAAATTAATTATCCAACTAGCGAGCTAGACTTTTGTCTTGAATCTTCGAGTGACCGAAGCTTCTTTGTTCGGATCCATTTAAGTGATCCTAACAGAAGGTGCCGAGTTTGAAGTGACTGGTTTTAACAAAGCATTCGACTCACCAACCTTAGAAATAACCTTTGAATTTGGAAAAGGAGTTACAAAATACAGTTTTGATTTAGAAGAAGAAGGCGGTTTCCCCCAAGATTCATTACTTTGTAAACTTAGTATTTACACTCGTACCGTGTGTGGTGTCCTGGTGTTCAGAAACCTTATCAAATAACTGGGCTCTTAACTTAGCATTTTCATAAATCGTATTATGTAATTTTTCTTGCAAAGAGTCAATTATGGATTTGGTTTGAGTTCGTGTCCCATTGATAGAGTCAAATAGGTTCTTGTATGTAGTCTTAAGATGAGCATTTTCTTTAGCATAATTCAAAACCTGAAATTCTAATTCCACGTTCTCATCTTCTAGTTTCTAAGACAAAGGATCAAGGGTATCTGATACACATGGAGTATCCTTACCTTTACCTTTTAGATCTCCTAACCGAGCTTGAAACTGTTCGCTCTTTTGTTGCATGTCATTATAGGATTTATCGTACAAAATTTTGTCATATTTGCATTTTTCACATTTTTTGTACCAATCATTCCAAAGTTTAGCATATTCATTTTCCTTTTTAATGATACAATTTTCAAATAGTTTTTTCGTACATTCAAGCTCAGTCTGGAGATCGGATGTTTCGACAACAGTAGGATTTTGCACAATAGACATAATATCCTGACTGACAACTGCTCTCAAGAGACGCTCGATTTCAAATTCTAAATCCTTGTGCTTAGCAAGAGATTCATCAGCTTCTTTTGTAAGAGATTTGAAGTCTCGAACAAATTTAGCTGCTTCTTTCAAAAATTATATTTCAAAATTTTGAACTCTAGCATCAACTTGGTTAATGATAGTGTAAATTTTATCTTTTACAATTTTGTGAATCTCTTGATGAACAGAAGACGACCAATTGTGTATATCTAATGTCATTTTTTATTTTACAACACGTTGAAGTGTCACAATGGTTTTTTTTACCTCATTTAGAAATTTCCGTGCAACACTTGGAGAAGTATCATCCGAAAACTCTTCATTTTGTAGGATTGATGAACACCTTTTCGGTGGGACGAGATTGATCAAAATAACAAAGATAAGACATGGTGTTTCTAGTAAGAGAAAGTAAAGAGAGGGTGGAGAAAATACTATGTGTTTATTAGCCTGAGAATTAGAAAGATACACAAATGATTTCACCAACACCCCTCATGGAGAGCCATGAGGGGTATTTATACTAGAAAGAAAAAGGAAACTATTCATAGTTTACATAAATATTGAGTCGAACAAGGAAGCTTGGCTACGAATCATGGAAGCTTGGTCTTTATTTATTAAATGTTGTAATAGGCTAGTTACGGGTATCAGGCTCGTTTATTTAATCTAATTGTGTAAGCGTTATGGGCTTAAGCCCACAAGACCCGAGCCCGGCCCAAGTCCAAACCATTCGGCCCAATAAGTTTCATAGTGAGCCGGCCCAATGGACAAGTCTAACCTTACATGGTTGTGGTATAAATACACCTTCTCCATGTGTAGAGTAGGTTGGTTGTCTTATTTGTTTCGTTTTGTAAACACATAGCAATCCAAACACTCTCTTATTTTCTCTCTCTTTTCTTCTCATCTTCTTCCTCTTTTCTCTCTTTATTTCTTATCTTATTTTCTTGTCAAATCCATGGTGAAGTGAAGACATTTCTTGGTTCCGACATTTGGTATCAAGAGCCGCGGGTGGCTTTAGTTCTTGTTTGTGCATGGTAATAAGCTTTTAAAACAGCTTATAATAGGCTTATTGGATACGACTCACTTGTGGTTTAACTTTTTTTCCTTACAAAGTTTGTTATTTTTTTTCTTTTGAAAATGCTTATCACTGTTGGTCATAACGTTTTCGTGGCCTATTTTCATTGAAAAGCAGCCCATTAACGCTTATATCTAAGCTTTTAAAACGTGGACCTAGTTTAGCTTTTTTTGTTTGTTTTGTTTTGCTTGTTTGACCTTAAAAGTTTTCTTTCTTCTTCCAAAAACGCAATATAGATTAGTTTAGCAGCTTAGTGTTGTCCTCTTAAAAAAGCTTCAATCTTTTTATCTTAAAAACCTTCCTAGCTTCTTGTTTATTATTATCGTAGCTTATTTACTTGGCAAAAACAGCTTATTATCACCGGCTTACTTCGTTGTATAAGTAGCTTATCAGGCTTGCTTTTCGTGGCTCATGTCATAGTAAAAGAGCTTATTTTCAAGCTTATTTTAAGTGCTTATTTCTTGGTTTGATTGTGGTCCACAGTTTGTGCACAAGACAAGAACAAGGACGGTTTGGGTTTTTGCAAAAAGACAACATCGTACGTTTTGTTTTCAAGTGAAGGCGAATTAATCTTTGAACTACTAGGCGAATTAAGCATTTTGTGTCAAGGGGAATTAATCATTTCAACAAGAGACGAGTTAATCCCAAACTTAGGAGGCGAATTAATCATTTAAACAGGAGGCGAGTTAATCTCAAACTTAGGAGGCGAATGAAGCTTTTTGTATAGGGCGAATTAATCCTTCTATAAGAGGCGAATTAATCCTTGTGAGAGGCGAGTTAATCCTTTTAAGAGGCGAGTTAATCACATCACAAGTTAAGGCAAATTAAACACGTTTCAAGTCGTTTTGGGTTTTTAGGTTTCGAGTTTCGGTTGATCACGTCTCTTCTAACTTATATCATTACGATCGCGGTCCTTCAACGATCGTCATAGTATATTTGGTTTTGATCGACGATAACCGTACCACTCCGCGAGATGAAATAAACTTTCTGTTACATTTTCTAAAAATTCAAATGAAGAAGAAAGAAAAAGAAAGAGGGAAACGTGTTCATTAATAAATATATTTCAAAATTTACACATGCAGTCCCTGGACTTCAATCCCTATTCACAATTCATCCTTAGTTTGGTTGTTAACCCTTAAAGTTGAAATTGCTTTTCACCATTCGTCCTCAATACTTATAAAACAGCCTGTTAGTCCTCCAAATTGAACCGTTATTGCACCGTTAGTCCTTGTTTGTGTTTTAATCAACCGTTAATCATTTTAAACTGCAAGTGTGTTCACCGTTCATTCTTTTAGCTCATCAATCGTTAATAAAAGTTCAAGTTCTTCAACAGCAACAAAGATTTCAGTCACAACAAATCACAACAATTAATTATTCTTTCACGGTTTCATCTTGATTTAGTAAAATCCCTTAAAAGATTATTCTTTTTTCGGTTTAAGTCAAAGATTTGTAAAATCCCGTGAACGTAAATTGAATTCAATCTACAACAACAATCACTTTACCTACTTAAGATCCTACAAAATCATTTTCAATTCATAACAAACAAATCATTCATCATGACTACTCCAATTACAACATCCACAACAGACAGTCAAATGCATAACAACATCATAGCAGTTGGTTCAAGGGATCATCCACCAATGCTTGCACCAGGAAGATATGCTTAGGGGCAATCACATTTCTTAAGATACATTGATTCAAGACCCAATGGTAATGCCTTGAAGAAATGTTAGCCTCACTATTTTAGTGAAGCTGACGTCTTACACGTGAATTGGACTAGCTATAGGCCAACTGCTACACGCAGGGACTAATATTATATAAGTGGCATAGATAGCTTAAGATAGGCCTATAAATACCCCTCATGACTCTCCATGAGGGGTTGGTTGAATTATTATATGTTTTCTTTCTCTTTCTAAAAACTCATAGTTCATCCTCCTCTTTACTTTCTCTCGCTAGAAAATAAACATGTTTCATCCTTTGTTCTTTGATCAACCAAGACCCCTTGAATAAGGTGTTTTTTATTCGTGTATCAAGTGGTATCAGAGCTAACCGGGGGTGTTTTGTATTGTGTGTGTTTGTTGTCTCGTGCTTAAATCTTATTATAGCTTATTTTTAGATTTTTGTGTGTGTTTATTTGTCTCAAAATGCCACGAATCTATTTTAGTGTGTTGTTTCGTGGGCTGACAGATTATCAAAGTTTTTCCAGCTTATTTTTCATTTTTACGTGGCTTATTCTCACCTTAAAAAGTCACAGCTTGTTTTTATGATGTTGTTTTAGATAAATGGTCTCAAAGAGGTTTGATGACTTTGGGGCTGGTTTAGCTTATTTCTTGGGCTTATTGATGGTAATCTGCTGATTTTGAAGTTTTTGATAAGTTTTTTTGTTGTATTTTTCTTAAACTTATCATCAGCTTATCTAATTTTTTTTGTCAAAGTGCTTATTTTCGAGGCTTATTTTCTGGGGTTGCTTATTTTGTGGTCCATGGTTTGAAACACAAGGGGAACACAGATCCATGATTATAGCAAGAAGGACGTTGTGGTTCTTGTTGGTTATGCAAGAAAATAAGAAAAGACAAAAGAAAGGACACAAGGGCGATTTACAAATGTGAAGGCACAAATTTCGCATACACCGATGTCACAGTTTCATTCATCATACCATGTTCAATTCTTTTGTCAACCCGATATTCGCAGTATCCAGGATAACAAAAGTCGCAAGTTTGTTAAGCATAACCGAATCTTAGTATGACAGTTGTAATCGAATTCGCAATACGAGTCAACTTGGTATTTACCGAGTTGACCCCGGTCAACTCAATTGAGTCAAAGTATAAGAAAAGGACAAGAAAGAAGAATGAAAGATTGAAACAGTCTCGACAAGACTTTCATAACCAACTTCAGCCATCTACAAACAACATCAAACAAACCAACAACAACTAACGACTACAACCACCTCAATCTACAACATCCACAGCCAACAACAATCATTCACCAACAAATCCAACTAACCTATACCCACCGTCACAATAACCATCTCCTTCTCCAAACAACAAGACTCGAAAACTTAATTGAAAATGATCTCAGATTGATTGTTTTCGTGTATAACAATTCATTATCAAGTCCTTATCAAGATCAAATACACGAAATACAATACATCATCATAGATCTGTGAGAGTCGTAACCCTCTTTCAATTTTCAAATTCAAAGATAGAATAATAAACAAATATGTTATTTTTTATCTTTATTTCGATTTAAGAAACTCACAACAACAATCTAGTCAAAACCTACCCGCAGCCCTCCAAAAGATTGTGAAGGCTTCGTTCTTACTCTTAGGTACACGATTTAACTTTTGGATTATTGAACACGGATTATTTGGTGGCTTATAGTGCTCAAGCAGTGATATTGTGTTGTGGGTTAGGACTATTGTGAAGCAATGAAGGAGTGATTGAGCAATCTAGAAAACTTCTGTTGCTACGTTTTATTGTGGGAGAGGAATTGTTTTTAGATCGATCGATGGAAGTTAGACGGATGTTGTGAAAGTGTTTGACTGTAAATGTATAAGATTATTTAGGGTTCCCTTAGGGTTGTGGTAATTTATACCTAAATATTAGGGGTTTCTTCAACATTGATTTGAGCTGAACACTTCAAGCATACACGATATGGAGTTGGGCCAGCAGTTATTGATGTTGAGCTGGTGTTTAGTTCATAAAACTGGGCCGATAGTAGGAATATAAGTGGTGGTTTACAAAACGTTGGCCGGTTCTGTGGTAATTGGGTATTGTTATAAAATGGGATGAAAATAACTACATCAGAGAGTTGGGCTTTTTTGCTTTTAATTACTATGATTAATAGTAATTTTGGCTTAAGTTTTAGATTCTTCTCGACAAAGCTAGTGTTATCGGATTAAGCCGGGTATAAAACAATATCATGTCGGGTAAAGTATAACAGTGACTGGGTTTTATTACTTAGACGGGCCATGCTTATGTTAATTTATTGAGCCCGATATCCGTTAACAAGCATATCAAAATAAACGAACAACAACACAACAAACACAATACGTTACACTAAAAACGATCCTTATCAAAATTCACCTTCATTCGTAATAGATTTTAATGAATCTTTTATGACTACGGGGTCACTCAGTTGGGATTGAAGTTATTCGTTGGGTTTTTTTGCTTCATTCTTGAGTTTGTTTTGTCAGGATTTATTCATCCGTGGTCATCAGTATTAGCCTACAGAATAGATAAGGGGATTTAGTTCGGGTGAGTACCGACATCTTCTCACAAAGTATTGCTTATGCAATCACGGGCTATGAAGCTAAGTAAGCAATTTCAGTTGGCATAAGATGTGCACATGTGTAGGATGATTCCTCAGTTATTCATCATCCTGGAGGGAGAAATGTGTACATCCGGTACTTAGTTGATTTTTTATGTTACCGTTTTGATGTTACAGTTTCGACTACGCAGCGGGATAAATTGCTTTAACTTGGGACTTAGTTGACTTTGGTGACACAATTTAAATGGGTACATTTGGGACTTAATTGACTTTAATGTTACCATTTAGACTACATAGAGGGATAAATTGCTTACACTCGGGTCTTAGTTGAATTTGGTGTAGCAATTCATATCTGCACTTTCCTGGAGGGAGAAAAGTACATTTCCATATCTTAATTGATTTTGGTGCTACGGTTTCAACTTTAGTAAAGGGATAAAGTGTGTACTTGGGGACTAGAATGCTTCCTAAGTGAGTCGATGATGATATCATTCTTTCCCTATAGTTTTTCTAACCATGAGAAAGGTCTTTGAGCCAAGATAGAGGAGGTTGTATGACTCAAGACGAGTGCATTAATTCTTATCAGTCTCAAGGGTGTCTGTTTGGGAGGGAGATGAAGAAAAAAAGAGCCTACTAGTTGAGAGGGAGTAAAAACTCAACTAGATACTGCACGGAGCATAATTCACATCAAAGCCGAAGTATTCGGATGAGAGAATTTCAAGGATGACAAATGAGAAGCAGATTCAGGAAACTTCGACATGACCGGAAGTGCAGGAAAATGAAGCTTTTTCAAGACATGCAGCTGATTTAGAAACTTTGCAATGACCAGAAGTGTATGAAGAAAGTCGTTGAAGACATGTCAGGAAGTTATGAGCATAATACAATCAAGGCGGAGATCGTCAGTAGAGAAAACTTCTAAGTCATCTTCAGCAGTATACTATAGTGTGTTTGTCTACAAGCTGAATAAATAAAGGTAGAGCATTTAAGTAGATCAAGGTCTTTGAAGACAATCTCAAAGAATGCTAGACTTCAGTCTTATCATTTTACTTTATTTTTGCTTGTAGGAAACATTGTAACCAATTCACGTATGACGCCATCTTGGAGGGAGATTGTTAGCCTTACTATTTTAGTGAAGCTGGCGTCTTACATGTGGATTGGACTAGCTATAGGCCAACTGCTACATGTAGGGACTAATATTGTATAAGTGGCATAGATAGCTTAAGATAGGCCTATAAATACCCCTTATGACTCTCCATGAGGGGTTGGTTGAATCATTTGTGTATTATACTTTCTCTCTCTAAAAACACATAATTCATTCATCCCTCTCTCTACTTTCTCTCACAACAACCATGTTTCATCTTATGTATTTTGATCAACCAAGACCCCCCTAAAAGGTGTTTTTTATCTTGTCAATTAAATGTGTACATCCGGTACTTAGTTGATTTTTTATGTTAGCGTTTTGATGTTACAATTTCAACTACGCAGCGGGATAAATTGCTTTCACTTGGGACTTAGTTGACTACGGTGAAACAATTTAAATGGGTACATCCGGGACTTAATTGACTTTGATGTTACCATTTAGACTACATAGAGGAACAAATTGCGTACACTTGGGACTTAATTAACTTTGGTGTAGCAGTTCATATCTGCACTTTCCTGGAGGGAGAAAAGTGCATTTCCGGGTCTTAATTGATTTTGGTGCTATGGTTTCGACTTCAAAAAGGAGATAAAATGTGTACTTTGGTCTGAATTCAAACAAATCTGGAATGCTTCCTAAGTGAGATGATGTTGATGATATCATCCCTCCCTCAAGAACGGTGTGTTAATTCTTATCAGTCTTAGGGGTGTCTGTTTGGGAGGGAGCTGAAGATTTCAGCAGATATGTTGTCACAAGCGCAAGAAATAAAGGCTGAGTATTCAAGTAGATCGTCGAAGATATTTCTCAAGGAAATATTTTGACTTCATTCTCTCATATTTTTCATTATTTTGCTTGTAGAACATTGGTCAACCATTTCATGTGTGACGAAGTGAAACCAACTTCTTGGAGGGAGATTGTAAGCCTCACTTTTTAGTGAAGCTGTCGTTTTACACGTGAATTGGACTAGTCTTGGACATTGCGTGTCACGCAGAGGTCATTTATGTAAACTAGGAATAATTTGCTTTTTCTTTTAGTATAAATACCCCTCGTGGCTCTCCATGAGGGGTGGTTGGTGAACATTTGTACTTCTTATCTTTTTTTCTTAATCTAATATTTCACAAGTTTTCTCCAACCTCTCTTTGTCTCTCTCTCTCTAGTTCACATTTGTTATTTGGTAATCGGAGGCTGGAGCTGCCACCTTTTCAATATCAACGATCTAGTCATTTTTGTCACAGCTTATATGTCCTTTTTTCTGAGCTTATTGTGTCGTAACAGTTTTTTAAGCTTATTTTTTGTCTTGGTATGAAAAAAGAATCTCAGTTTTAAGTTTTTTGCTATCTATGACAGTTTTTTGTTGGTTTATGTATAAGACAAATTAAAGGACGAGTGTACAAACCGAAGTAATCAAAAGATTTGACAACCAAAAACTTAAAATCAGTTAGAATCGATCAACTAAAATCATTTGGAACCGAATAACTAAAGCTCCTTTGGCAACCGAACAACTAAAGCTCAGTTGGAACCGAACAACTAAAAATCAATAGGAAACCGATTTAACACCAACCTAAACCGAGTCAACTCGGTATTTATCGAGTTGACTCGGGTCAACTCATATGAGTCTGCCATGTCTGGTCATCGATTAAAATAAGAAAGAAGAAGACAGACAACATCAACCTCAATCTTCACCACAATCTATCAAATTCAATAACAAAACCTATAATCCCTTCATCTCATCTCATCTCCAACAATCCATCATCTCACAACATCATCTTCTCCAATCACTATCCTGACTCGAAACAAAATAATACAAGACCTCAGATTTTATTTCGTGTTATGGAATTAACCATCAGATCCTTATAAAGATCAAAACACATGATTCATTATCATCACTGATGTTAAGAATGTAGAAGACCAAGTCTTCTCATTTATTTTTCAAAAATAAAGCAAGAGTTTTAACAAATATGTTAAACTCTTCTTTTGATTCGATCTGTAAGACTCAAAAACTTAAATAAACACCTACCCGGGACCACATTAAATTGATCTTGAAGCACTTCTCTCTCGTCCTTGTAGCGTTCAAATTAACAGAGAAAAAAGGGTGTTTGTTATTAGAGTCTTTGGGTTGTATGCGTATGAAGTAGTGTGGATTTGTGACTGTTTTTCAAGAGATGGAACAAATGGAATAGATGGATGAGTACTGCTAATTTTTTGGGAGAAACGATTGTGACTGTGTTTTTTATTTAGGGTTAGGGTAACTTTGAGGTATATTAGGGATTTGTTCTCCTTTATACTATACCTAAACCTAATGGATTTGGTTATAAAGATGGTAATGGGCCAAGTGTGATTAATAAGGACTTGGGTTGTGGACTATTGTTGATAAAAAGTGACATTTGGGCCGAAAATTAGTTACATGTTGTTCGGGCTGGAAAATTGGTTAAATGACAAGCTAGGCCTTGAGTAATAAGTTGGTGTTGGGCTATTGGTTGTAATTGGGCTGAGACATGCTAAATTGGGCCAAAACATATGGCGTATCTATTTTGGGGCTCGTGTTATCGGATTATGCCGGGTATTAAAACAATCTATTGTCAGGTAAAGTATAAAAAGTGACCGGGTTTTATTGCTTGGATGGCCGTGCCTATGGTATATTTTTTGACCCGATATCCGTTAACAGTCATAACATATCATCAAAAATCATGAACAACAACACAACAAACACAATACCTTACACTAAAAACGATCCTTATCAAAATTCACCTTCATTCATAATGGCTTTTATTGAATTCTTTATGACTACGGGGTCACTCAGTTGGGATTGAAGTTATTTGTTGGGTTTTTTTGCTTCATTCTTGAGTTCGTTTTGTCAAGATTTATTCATACGTGGTCATCAATATTAGCCTACAGAATAGATAAGTGGATTTAGTTTAGGTTGATCAAGAGAGTTTTATAAATAGAGTACTGAAGCTAAGTAAGCAGTTCCAGTTGGCATAAGATGTACACATGTGTAGGATGATTCCTTAGTTAGTCATCACCCTGTAGAGAGAGAAATGTGTACATCCGGTACTTAGTTGATTTTTTTGTTACCGTTTTGATGTTACAGTTTCGACTATGCAGCGGGACAAATTGCTTTCACTCGGGACTTAGTTGACTTTGGTGAAACAATTTAAATGGGTACATTCAGGACTTAATTGACTTTAATATTACCGTTTAGACTACATAGAGGGATAAATTGCTTACACTCGGGACTTAGTTGACTTTGGTGTAGCAATTCACATTTGCACTTTCCTAGAGGGAAGAAAGTGCATTTCCGGGTCTTAATTGATTTTGGTGCTACGGTTTCGACTTTGGTAAAGGGATAAAGTGTGTACTTCGGGACTGGAATGCTTCCTAAGTGAGTCGATGTTGATATCATTCCTTCCTTACAGTTTTTCTGTTAGGATTATGAAAAAGACTCGGTCACCCCGTGTATAATCTAGAATAGCATAGCTCGTTGTCTAATTGTAAGCGTATGACTAATAGTATTGGGCCGGGCCTTTAGCCCACTTGTAAGCCCATACTCAAGCCTATTGGGGCATAAACACTCATGTATATAAACCCTTTTTCCAGCCATGGGAAGGGGTTGGTGGTTCATTTTATCATAAAGCTTTCATTTGGTTTTTCTCTCACTAGAAACCTTACTTTCTCTCTCTAGATAATTAGCCAACCCAATCATCCATGCTTGTGTTATGATATCCAATATACTACAAAAACCAAAACTTGCAAAATCAAATAACCATTTTAACGGACATGCTTTCCAAGTTTGTGAATTCTAATACCGCTTCTACCTCAGGTTCGGGTACACTCCCTAGTAATACCATTACTAACCCGAAGGTAGATTTGAAGGGTATTACCACCCGAAGCGGTGTTGCTTATCAAGGACCCACAATTCCTACTACTCCTAAAGTAGTGGAATGTGAAACCGAGGTGACAAAGGACACGGTACCTCCTACTAATAACAGAAGCACCAAAGACGTCCAACCTCCGGTTGTCCAAGTTCAACCCCAAGTACCAAATTCTGAGCCCGTTGTCGATCCCGTTAGTGCTCCGATGCCTAACTTGAAACCATCAATTCCATATCCTTTGATACGTAATGATGAAAGGCGCCGTGAAAAAGCTAACGATCAAATTGAGAAATTCTACAAAATCTTTCAAGATATGAGTTTCGAAATTAGCTTCGCAGATGCTTTGATTCTTATGCCAAAATTTGCTTCGACTCTTAAAGCCTTAATTGGAAAAAAAGAAAAATTAAGTAAAATGGCTAGAACTCCTTTAAATGAGCATTGCTGGGCGGTCATCCTTAATAAGTTACCCGAAAAACTTGAATACCCCGGCAAATTTCTCAGACCATGTGATTTTCCCAGAATGGATAAATGCTTAGCCTTGGCTGATCTTGGCGTTAGCATAAATCTCATGCCATTATCCATGTGGAAAAAGCTTTCTCTTCCAGAGCTCACTCCTACTTGTATGACTCTTGAACTTGTAGACCGTCCGATTACCCAACCGATCGGTATCACTGAAGATGTCTATCTAAAAGTAGGAAAGTTCAAATTCCCGGCCGACTTTGTAGTCGTAGATTTTGATGCCGATCCTCGAGTCCCCCTAATTCTCGGGAGATCCTTCTTAAA